>APFE031362825.1:0-11350 GCA_000404065.3 Pinus taeda
AGGAGGAGGGTTAAACAAGCTCAAGCTCGATTCTCAGAATGGTTCACATGGTACTTTTCTTGAGTATGAAAACTATGATGAACATCCTGGTAGTTTGGCTAAGAATATTTTGTTTTCTAATAGCTTTGCAGTGGTGAAATCCTCATATGACCCACAAATATTTTAGAGATTCGATGGTGGAAATGATCCTGGAGAACAATATATGCTATTCAACAGATATTCAGAAGTTGCTTTGATGCTATCTATCCCTGAACTTTGATGAATATCACAATACCATCATCAAGGTTTTCGAGATCCAATTGCAAATTTTTTCCACTCATATAGGTAGGAAAGCACTGTAAGACATGGATCATAGTGGGTTACATGACCTCTCACCATGGTACAAATCGTTTACACTTGCAAACACTTGCCAATATCGTTCTTTCACAATTGGGATCTCATCATCAGTAGTGGTGAAAATTGAAGGTATATATCAAACATTGCATGCCTTCGCTATACAAAATGTGGTAAGGCATGTTTCAATTCATAACATGTAATCATAGTCCCCTCATCCACTTCGTATGTTCAGATATTTTGGTTTTAAGGTGGCACTGGGTTAATCAATTCACAAAGTTAGTGAAAATTTATGCAGGTGGGATTATGAATATCATCATTGTTGATCGCTTGGGTTTGGAATTCAACCAAATGGAATTGCATAGGCTCAACCTTTGATTCCTAGGAACCATCAAATCCTAAGTGAAGCCTCCGATTTTCAAATTAGAGCTAAATTCTCCCAAGACCTGTCATTAGGGCCTTCACAGAGATTGTATTCATGCTTAGAGTTTTTAAGGAAATGCATTCATCAGAGGGTTTGTAGTGCATGTGTCCTGGGGTTTCGTTTCAAGGAAAAGTTTTCTTTGCATTAGGAGGAACCAAGCAAACTTGTGAATTTCCTTTCACGCAACATTCTCTGGAGCATTTGTTATCTTGCCCTCTATGAAAAGTACTACGACATTGACATCATGCTACAGGAAAATAATAGTTTTTCCAATTCTAGGTTTGTTGTGGTTAAGTTTGGGAATAAGGCTTATGCTTTTGGTAAATCTGTTTATGATTTTGGACTCTTAAGTTTCTCTGTTGTCTTACCCTATATAAGTGGTTGCTCCTTAAGAGACCAATTCAACACGGAAAATTAAAACTGTCACTATTGTTGGGATGTATGAATACATTGGCAACAATAACTATTCTCGGCATTTCCCTCTTCACATATATTACAATGTTCAAAGGATTTTGAGGCATGAGTAATTAATAATAGGTAACAATATATCAACTTTTTCACTGACAAGGGAAGTGAATGCACAGGAGGACACCCACAATAATGTATGTGCCTTGGTAATGGAGAATTATGTTGCAAAAAAATGACAAATTTAGGCACAGGAAGCTGAACATAATTTTCTCTACCATATGCTTAAAAAAGTGAGTATGGATTCACAGTCTATAGCCTCACATGTAAGAATATCAATAGAATCAGCCCCAACAGAAATCAAAGAGGAAGATATATCCATCAATTACATGCAACAATAGATATGGATGGACTGAAAAAAATAAAATTAAGATGAAGTATAGCTACATAAAATACTCAAAATAATAAAATGAAATATTCAAGCTAACGCCCTCAAGGAGGGAAATCCAATTGATTTTGATGTAGCTTGTAGATATCCTCTCTAATCTCCTAGGTTAAGTCTCATTTAGATAGAAGGAGCTGACCTAGAGTGTCTAAAGATTACCTAAAAAAGGGAAAATCGACTGATAGAATCATCCACTAAGTGAAGCAACTAAAAAGAACCCATAACAATTTCACCAAGCAGGGGTCTATTGAAGAAATACCCTGAACTCCACCTAGATGATAGGTTGAGGAATTGCATGTTTGTAGTATATGAAGCATCGTAATATAAGGATTTAGAATCTCTCTATCCTATCCCAACCAACCCAAAGCAAGTCAGGTTCCTAGACCTTCAATCCATAATAGGTCATGGCTCTAATGATCATGTCCAAAGAGGTGCATCTTGAAAGAGATGCCCTAGAGAACTATCTATTTAGCCAAGAAAACCATACTCCTTATTAAGTTGGGGCTAGAAATCATGCCTCAAGATAAGCTAGACTCGTAAGATCTAACCCCCAAGTATGTGAAGGTTGTAGTAATATCAATCCCATCCCCTCCAATGTAAAAATGGTAGTCGAAGAGAGCATGTTGAGACATGCTGAAGATCATAACCTTAGTCTCACTTAGTTCAAATGTGAACTATAAAAGATCACAAGAGTTGAATAAGGCATAAATTTATCTATACAACCCCTTAAGTGAGGTGCCAAGAGAATCATGTTGTTGAAAACTAAAAGCAAGGAGATCAAGATGTTGAGTAGAAGACAACCAACACCATCCTATATGTGCTCCAAGGAAAGGAGACCATCTGATCGATATACAACCCAAAGAGAGTTAGTGAGAGAGGGAATTCCTAATTGACCTCTATAGTACTCCTAAGGTAGTCTAAGAAGATATGGATAGTGTAGAAATGACAAAGCACTGACTCATATAGTTTCATGATAGAATCCAATGTTTTACCACCTCTAAAACAGGGCCTCTCTCATGAGTCATGACAGAGTCAAATGGCTTGCAAAAGCCAACAAATCAACAAAATAGTTTCAAAGAGAAATGATGGGCCTCTTTGATAATGGCACACAGAGTCAAAGATGTGGCCAATACTTTGGCACCGCTTGTAGAACCCTAGCTACATTCTAGCTCTAGGGTTCCTCCACTCTAGTTCATTTAATAAGCACATGGGGTATTGTACCATAGAGCATGGAAAATGTGTTTGCAATCATGATGGTAAAATAATTGTTTTAGTTTTAAGCAACAACCAACTTAAAATTGGAGTGGATGATATTGTGGGTCCATCACAAAGGGAAACCTAAACAAACAACATGATTACAGGCATAAACTGATGGCTTCTGCCAAGCCCATCTTGAACATGTAAATTATTTTGTTAATTGATTTGACTAAAAGTTCGATTTGAGGGGGTGAGAGAGCCCTACATCTCAGTTTCCCTTTCTATAACAAAATTTACAGAAGAAACTGTAAACAACATCACTGAATGGCAAGTTGGTATTATTTTCCCTGCAATAGCTACATCTTGTGGGCCTTGAAGTAGATGAGTGGAGATCATGTTACCCTGCATGTTGGCCTATCGTTAGGTGACTCACATGGAATTGTTGATTGAGGAAGTGATATAAGTTGTCCATCGGAATTTGGGTGTTGAATATATTGTAACTAAGTTGAAGGATGAATATTGTAGGTTGCAAAGCATGGTGGTTTGTCCAACTTTACAACATTCTCTCTTACACTTGTTGGTGATGATCTAGAGGGAGCACTTAATGGAATTGTTGAGGTGGTTAATTGAAAGATTTTTCCTTCAGCTGTGGTAGTGCATCACCTACTTTTGATAAAGAATCTTGATGAGTTTCTAAAGCTACACTCTTGTGAGAACGTTCTCCTTTTGATGGATGGATCTGCCTATCCAGTATTACATTTGCAGTTTGCATAGATGCACTTGTTTGTAAAGATTGATTTTGCATTCTTTGCAATAGTTGGGTTAGTGGAGCTAGTCTAAGTCCAAAACCCTAAGGAGAGAGAGGGCTTGATGACTGGGTATGACCAAAATGAGTAACTGAAACATAAGGTGAAGCAGATTCGTTGGGGTCAACAAATGCATTCTGCTCAGTAAATATAGTGTGCTTTAATGTATCACTTTCATTTGGATTATGTGACTTGCTTAGAAGCTCAAGAACATTTTGGCTGGACAGAAAAAATTTATATGCAGAAATTGAACATCTCAGTATATTGTAATATAGAAAACTAGTGAAAGTTGGTGGAACAACAAATAGACAAATTACTCAATAACAAAACATGAACCAAAAACTTGCCCTAATAAAGATGATGGTTTGTTTCAACCAAATATGTTTGTGGGGCTGTCAAATACATATGAGTTTTCAAAATCATAACCTATAGAAAAGTCCCTCGGATGTCCTCCTCCTAGATGTTCTCTTAAATTGGTTTGCAAATTTGAATTCAGAACATCCTACAAAATAAACAACTTCTTACTACAAAAGAGCTACAAAGAAATTAAGCATATGATATCAATCTAAGCGAGAAGTATTTTCAATTGAGATAAAAGGATGCACAATAATGAGAAATTGAACTTCTTACAAGGATCCACAATATTCATAGATTAGATATTTCTTTCAAGTCCAAATAAAGTGAATAAAGTTACTACCTCTCCTGCATTCATAGTATTGTTTTGTGAGCCTGTGCTAACCACCTTTGAATGCATAAAGCCTACTTGTTCAGGGGAATTTTTCCCTTGAGAATCCATATGCACTATCACTCTTAGAAATGAGCCTTGTTAACAACTTTCTGCATGGCACTGGTTCATTGAATCCATTCCCACCGCCTGATGGAGCATGTGCCTAGGGGGTATTCTCAGCATATCATTTCCAGAACTTTCACTAGAACCAATACTCAATCATTGGACCTAAGTAAAATGAGTCTTGTTTAACACTTTTTGCATGCCATCGTTTCATTGAATCCATTCCTACTACCTGCTGGAGAAAGTGTCTAGGGTGCATTCTTAGCATATCATTTCTAGAACTTTCACCTGAACTAGTACTCAATTTACTTAGCTCCCAGTGATTCATATTACTCTAAGATTGCAAATCATCTTCCCTTTGAGGAATTTTCTTAGTGTAATCACTTCCATATTTTACACTCTGATTAGAATTCCCCTTGCCTGTTATCTGACCAACACTTGTGCAATCATTTTGACTGTATTGTGACCTATTTATATCATTTGTATATCTCTGAGAATTGACATAGATTGGGAAATGTATTTAAAACTATTGAACTATTGCCCTGCTGATAGACTGAAGTGTTCCCAACACATTTGTTTCTGGCACAAGAGTGCCAAATAACATTGTTAGAATTCAACTGGTAGTTTCTTTCTATTGCTTGTTGATACTTTTCTACATTTCTCTCCCGATTATCTACATTAGGATTCCTAGTAAATCTACCCATGTGAAAACCTTCTTGCTATATTATCTGCCCATTTGGCTTGAATTAATGTTTGGATCCTCATGTTGGAATGACACAGTTGTGTCTTTGCCTACCTCATTTCTTCTGTGATATGTTTGATCCTCAATTTGTTTCACATGACTACCCAGTTTCTCCAGTTATAAATGTGTGATATTGTCATTTTAATTCTTATCATGCCCTTTGTTGGCATTTACTAAAATCTTATTTTGTTCAGATCTTTGTGCTTAACTTTTTCTCCAACAACTCTGCTCCTTGGATGTAAGATGAAATATTTTGTCAGATTCAGACTTTACCTTGGTCCCCTAATGAGTTATATTGTTGCCTCCCATCAAAATTCATATAGCGGGAAGATACCGTACCATCAGGAGGAAATTTTTCAATATCTTGACTTTTCCAAGAATTATGTTTTTGGTCATCAAAATTACTGTGAGAGTGAATTTTTTGAATGTTTTTAGAAGGTTGATAAAGGGTCTTTTCTTGCAATCCCCCAGCTTTCTCACGTGTTTCTTCAAGAAATTGGAATAAGGACAATTTAACATCCCATTTATATCTCCTTTTAAGTTACATCATCTTTACATGCCTCAGAACTTATAGAGGAAAGTTTCTTGTCAAACAAATATGATCCAATGTTTGGCATAGACCATACTGAACTCCAAATTCACTACCCAATCTATAACCTTCTCCATATTTCGATGATGTGCCCGCTGAAATTTGGTGCATGAAGAACTCCCCAAGTTTCTTTTCAAATTGAGACCTATTTTCCTTTTCTGATGAAGAGGAAGAAGCTCCCATTGATGTTGAAGCTACATTGTTGCTTGATCCTGCCATGACCTCTGACTCTAGCCACATATGAGAAAGCACTTGACAGATTCCCTCCTCAACCTCAGGGCTGAGATTACAAAATCTTGTAAATGAAACATATTATAGCAAGTAAAATTCTTTGAAGCGGCAATAATATCAATCTTAAGAAATGTCAAATAGATTACAATTTTTATTTTTCTTCAATAAGAAAACAAATAGAATTCCAAGAGAAGATAAAGATAATGTTACCACAAACCAAAGAAACAAAAATTGCATAATGTGGTGAAGGGAAGATGTAGGTGACAGAAAACACTCTACCTACTCCAAAAGTTAAAACGAGAACATGCAGACAAACTATTTGTGGTCCATATCAGCATATGGATATTGCATGTGTTTGACCTCTTAATATAGTGGACCATGACCAAGGACACCACAAAAGGGTGGTTATATGATTGATAATGTGTCTATTTGACATTTTGGATGGTAACTTACATAATAGAATACAAGTGACAATATCTACTTCTTTGACTAAGCGTTGGGTTGTAGTGGGACGCAAACTTTGATGAATGTCAATAATCAATATTTGCTATTTGATACAATTTTACTTTATAGCTACATACAGAAATGTAGATGAGTATTATTGGATGCATTCAATATCTATTGTACCACAATGTAAATACTCATAATGATTAGCATAAGCCCTAAAACTCTAAAAGTTTATGGCAGAGTTTACAACAAAATACTCAGAATGGACCTTTAAAAGATAACTCAATGTCAGACTTTTTATTTCATATTCCTGAAGAATAACATGTGGCATCTTAATAAATACAAAACATCTAAATTATGAAATATTTAAATGAAACCTGGTCAAATGGTCCCTGGATTCCAAACATTGTATCTCAACCAAAGAGGACCATAGACAATATGCTTCAAGAAAGCAAAACAATAGTAATAATAATTCTTCCCTGTCATCTATAGCATATATATAAAATTCCTTTTGTGGACACATTGGAATTATGACCCTAGCTAAACTTCACACAATTTATTGCTTAAGAGCCAAACTGCCAATGCACATGATAAAATTGGGCACATTTGGACCACATGAAAAAACTTGCACTCCCGTAACATAGGATGTAACAAGATTGTGTAGCACAGAGATACGTGTGCAATATAAATTCTACATTCTTTGAGCATCTTGTGGGTATATTGTGCCCCACAAGGATTCATTCCAGACCTCAGGAAGTTGTGGGATTACACTTGAGAATGGAAAGGTTAGATTTTTGTCCTCTGCAAGCTCCAAAGGGTTAGGTATCAGGCCAGTCGATTAAAATAATTCATGGGAATTGCAAGATGGGGTTATAATCCTGTGTAAACAACACCACATTAGATTTTAGGTCATCAGGCTACATACATAAAAGAAGACAAGGATCAATTAGTTGGAGGCCTCCATGTTGTACCACAAGATTAGGTTGCAGACTAACAGGCTGCAGAAGACTAAACACCCCATAAGGTTTTGTTGTAGGTTAAAGGATGCATCACAGGGTTTGTGAAGATTGAAGAGAGTGAAACAAAAAATAGATCAATAGGAAAATGAAGTGAAATAGATGAAGAGGGAAGCTGAAGAAGTAGAAGATGAAAAAAATATAAGTAACAGATGTAATTTGTAGTTGATATGTAATTGCAGTGTATTTATAGAAAAGCTTTCGATAGTGAATATGTTAGAAACAATATGATTGTGTTGCGTACTTGCCATCAATGAAATATTGAAATGCATATTTTCACTGATTCTCAACATTCTACGTGATGTTTTTTGCTTGGATAGAATGTTCTCGATTATTAAATATAGATGTTGATGTGTTCTGTAAGTGAATTTGCTTTAACGAGCTAAGGATGGGTACACTATCATGGGCAATCACTTTCGCATGAATGTCAAGAGTATAAGTTAAAAATACAATTATATTGCTCATCTTACTTGATTGAAAGTGAAAACAAACTGGGAAACTATGAAATTTATCCTCATCCTTAAGGTGAGAAACTTGAGTGATGACCTTCATGTTAGAGAAACATGGCAGTGATCTGGCACACCATGCCTAAACTCCATAACCAATTTTTTTAATAATCAAGTTAACATATTTAGAGATATAATTTCAATAGGAGAACAATATCAACAATGAAAGAAAATCACAAGAAGGCAAGCTTGAAAGTAGATTGCTAGAAATATAAACATAGTTTGCACTCGTTTGCATTATTATATCTAGGGTACAAAAGTGTGTGGAGTGTGATCAAAGTTGACAATGTCTTACAATAAAATACAATGAAGTGGGTGAGGGATCAATTTAAAAGCCTACTAAAGTACATAAAAAGTACAATTTTAGTATATAGTTCACATGTTCATTAGATCAAGTCTCATCACAATTTCAGTTTAACTTATTGCCCTATTACTTTCTTATTACCAGGCTAAACACAATAGCCTAATATCAAAAGAAAATAGTTATTCCATTCAATGTTACAATATACATTCAAGGGCCAACAAGAAGCTTGAACTTATCTATTTTCTATGCTTATTTGCAATCAAATGTGACTTTCCTGGCCCTATCTTAAACTGTGGCAACCTACTGTGCAGATTATTTACCCATGGTGTCGCATTGGATCAACTGCTAAGTTTTTAGATTTTTACACATTCAGTTACATTTAGTAAATTACTATATGTAGTATATTCCACTTTCCTCTATACAAAAAATTCACTAGCACCCCAGTCTTGTAAATGGGTGAGAAAATTAGAACATATATTTATCTAAATTCCATATAAGAATTGTTGGGTTGATATTCTGCCACTATAAAATTATTACTTTCAATGAATATCTGAGACATCAAGCCACCCAAATGCATAAATTTAGACACATTATGCATTGAAGAATGATAGGGTGATGGAGAAAATTAGTTCCCTAAAGTTTGTTTGTCACCAACAAGAAGATGTAGTTTTTGTTGCCCAGAGTGTTGTTCTAACTATTGCACTTGTTGTTGTTGAGCATGCTTCTCCAATTGGTGTCGTACATACTACTTTAAGAGTTGGTCTTGATGCTATCGAGCATGCTTTAACTACAGGGCTTGCTACTATTGAGCATGCTCTAACTGTTGGGCTTGCTGCTATTGAGCTTGTTGTTGTAATTGTTGGAATTGTTACTAACAAGCTTGATGATCTAACTATTTGGCTTGCTATTGCCAAGCTTGATGCTCTAACTACTAGGTTTGTTTCCATTGAGCTTGCTACATGAACTGCTAGACTTTCTTCCATCTTACCTGTTTCTCCAATAGCTAGGCTTGTGCCTATCTTGCTTGTTGCCTTAATTGTTGGGATTGTGGTTGCCTTGCTTGCTGCTCTAGCTGTTGAGCCCACTATTGTCGAGCATGCAAATCTAGCTACATAATTTGTTGTTGTCTTTGTATCTCTTACACGTGATTTTAATATGAAAATTGTTTCCAGTTAACCTGAGCTTCCACATGTTCCACCCCTTCTAAATTATTCCTACTGTGATTCAACCTTGACCAACAATGTGTCCCTATTATATATCAGGCCTTGCTAAGCTTCCTATGCTTGACTGATTTCGCTCCGATGTTCCACCATCTCCAGCTGAATTTTCTTGCTTTGATGTGATATATCCAGCTGAAGACCCGTTCACTAGCCTGTCAAGAATCAAAGGTTGGTTCCTTTATTGACTCTTCATAAAATTATTGTTTGGACCTCCTTGACGACTCCTAACACCTAACTCCATGTGAGATGTCACCCATCATCAAGTCGTGTCTCTGTTGGCATGAATAAAAGAATTACCGATGAGAATATTTAATTAGTTTGATAATGCTCAAATATTGAATTATCATGGGCATTGTTAGCTTTAAAAGGAATGTTTTTTTTACTTACTAGGCTCAGTGTTACATGATGACTGTTGTATGTGGTGGGACTCATTGGTCTAGTTGTCATCAAACCAAGCATTATTGTTCATAACAAAACAACTCACTTTACCCAACTGAGATTGTTGTTGAGATAAATTCTCTTGCTCAAAAAAATCATGTACTTCATCTCCTACTCTTTTTCCAGATCTAGATAGTTGTGGTTGTAGATTATTGGATCCTGACTGTTTTGTAGAAAAAAAATATCTTGTGGAACAGATATATGAAGTTGAGATGATGAAAATTTGGGTTCTAGATTTTCACCCCATTGAACAAAATATAGTGCCACACCAACATGAAAAAATAAAAATCAAAGGAAGCTTTCAAAGTCAACTATAAAATCCTCTAATATGATTAACCATTAAAACGAACAGAATAAAAATATAATCCACACCAGAATTATCATGTTGTTTAATCAGGGTTATATCACAATATATACATAATAGAAAAACTAGAATGAAGTTCTTTTTCCTTTCCCCAATCCATGTCCTTATGGAGTTCTAGTATGAAATACAAAGATAATATCAAAGCCATGAAAAATTTAGTTATGGTTTATTCATAATAAGATGGGAATACATGAGATGCAGAAGAACACTAGGCATTCTCATTAGACAATGCCCAAAGCTAGAGTTCAAAGGAAAACAAAAGTCATGGAAGACTGAGGTTTCTAGTGAGATTTTCTTTCTCATGTAGACCTCTCCCAAAAGGTGGTTCTCCCCATACTTTCCTTTCAATTTGTACATTAGACAAATTCTTTTGTAATTAGTAGCAAGCAGTTTACAATTAGGGAACATATTATTATTGGAAAATTACAAAATCTCAAATGCATAGTGTTAGGGCCTAAAACTACCTCAGGCTGATAAAGGTAGGTCTAGGGTAACATCAAACCATGCTTACCTGGTAGCTAGCCCTACCAGGTTGGGAGAGGGCTCTCTCCTTGTCAATATCAAAGAAAAATATGGCAACTAGGGCTTGAGATGATTGATATAAATACTAATTTTAGGCTAGGTATGCTTGCTCAAAATAATTTGTTTGATTTTAATGGTTGGTTGCTGGATTAGATGGGGAAGGAAGCTTTGGGTCCAGGAAATCAACACAGGTTTGTAGAGGTTTCTGTGGGGCGAGGTAGGAAATTGCTTTAGCACTTTGAAATGAGTGTAATGGTGAGTCTAAAGACTGGTGAGGAGTTGGAGAGGGCATGCAAATTTCATGGGTCCTCTTCAAATAGTAGAAAACATATAGAACTAAACAAATCCCAAGGTAGAGCATTGAAACACCAATGAATTCCACCTCTCAAACTTGATTCATTTAGTTATGCAGAAAGAGAGAGATGATGGAACACATAAACATAAGAGCAACTAAATTACAGAGAAGAAAACAATGCTAAATCACATTACCAAAAGAATTGTTGTGTGTGGAGCATGATTGTTCAGAGGTCTTTGTTTCAGCGGGATGTATACCCCAGGAAGTTTTGTACAC
>APFE031362839.1:0-12134 GCA_000404065.3 Pinus taeda
TTAAATTGGGAATAAAATTATAATCCCACAGCTCATGACAACTTGTATTAGTTAACTAAGTTAATTTGACATAGGTGGCTTATTTAATTCGTGTTGAGGGTCTAACTAGAGTCATGTAGAGTGAATCCTACATTATAGGAGCCCTGGTTGACTTTATTTTGAGTTGTAATTAATTAATTCAGTTTAATTGAGTTAAAGTCAACTAAACTAGTTCCAACTAATGGAGGAATTAGTGGGAGGTCTAGTAATGTGGTGTTTCATGAAGTCGAGTGTGGTGATGCCTGAAGTGCAGTGTGGTTCTTCCTGAAGTGTACTATGGTGTTGCATGAAGTGCAGTGTGGTGTTTCTTGAAGTGATCAACTAGTAAACTGAAGATTCACTCATAAATAACTCATGCATGTCAGATCTGGGAAAGACCCAGTTGAGATTGGAGTTCAGGGACAATATACTATCAGTTGTATGCTCATTAAAATTGTGAATATGGTGCATGCATTTAGAGGAAGAGCCTAAAGGAACTTCAAAGTTCAACGGAGGAAAATTCGTATTAAATAAGGGCATAATTCCTCATTGAATAGCTCAAGGAAGTAGGAGCTTGGAAGGATAGGAATTTGGCTAAGTGCTGGACAAAGTCAGTGAGTCATGCAGAGGATAGAAAATATTTGTGCTGGTTGAGCTCAAGTTTGAGCAGAGAATATTCTATTCATCCAAGGCTTGTCTAGGAATCAGTGGGACGGATAGAGATAATGCATAGGTTGCTTGGGCTTGAGAAAAACATTGTAATCTTCTCATATTTTCTGACTAATGCAATATACAGATAGCAAGGGATTTTAGTTGTGACTTTCCATGGGAAATAATTGTGTAATCTGTTGATTGAATTCTTTCTCTTATATGCTTCATGATTTCACGATCGTTTAATTATTTCATGTGATGAGTAGAGTAGATTCAAGTGTATTGTTTCAGTAAATTACAATTAGCAGTTTGAATCTACAAGGAATTTCTACATGGTATTGCAGATGAAATCACAATAAAACAGAAGAATTTGAAATTCTCCTTGCAGGTGAATTTCGAATTGCAAATTGACGGTGCTCTAGTTGAGGGAATATCCATAAGACTTTATGTGCAAACTTCTTAATGGAGCTAGAAGGCTCCTAGTGGGTTGATCAATGAGCCAATGTTTAGTGACACAAAAAAAGGTTTTGATCGTTGATATTGGTAGATTGAGGGGCAAATATATTTCCCATAGGGAGATTGAGACTTACAGGGAGTCTAGTTTTAGAGGGAGCAACCCTATGGAAGCTAGCACTTCAAGATTTGGGGAGATCAAACACATTATTGCAGCAGTTCAGCAACAATGCGGAAAACGTAGGAGAACAGTAGCAACAATAGTATGAGTAGATTAAATTTAGCTCATGCATGAAAATCCTTGAGGAGAAAGGAAGATAGTAGAGATTTGGTGGTTGAGAAGGAGAATTTAGACCTCTCAACATGCAGCCTCAAAGGTAGCCACAAAAACTTATGGAGCAACGACAAATGGAGAAGTAGAGAGGAGATAGGGTGGAAACATCCACTCAAGGAGAGACCTCCCGTAGGAGGAAATTTCAAGACAAGTGGGTAGAGGGAGCACATGCAGCCATATATCTAGGTGAGAGGTGGTGCGATGTGAAGAAATAGTCCCAAGAGTTACAAAAACTAGGGCAGGGTCCATTGAGGTGTTTTTCTCTCGTGGATCATTACCTTGCTACAAGGGCCCATCATATTCAGTAGCAGGAGGATCAATGTGAGTCAGATACTGAGGAGTGCAAAGCAGTGTTCATAGTAGAGCACGAGGCTTAGTAGCAGAGTTATTAGCAACACAGTTTTCCCAGTAAACATGGATCGATGCCAGTCAGATATCGAGGAGTGCAGAGAAGAGTTGATAGAAAAGTTGGAGGCTCAATAGTAGAGTCAGTAGTAGCATAGTTTTCCTAGTAGAAAGATGGAGATTGAATTAGTGATTATTTTTTTATTTTATTTTTATGATTTTCAATTGCAGATGTTGTAGTTGCAATAGTAGTAGAGGGAAGTGTTGCATGAAGAACATTCCAAAGGTACCATATCAATATAGAGTAGAATTCCTTTCTTGCTGAGAGGGAGTGATGAAAATGCAACAAGAAAATCCTAATTTAATTTTGTCCTTGAATTAAATTGGGAATAAAATTGTAATTCCACATCTCGTGACAACTTGTATTAGTTAGCTAAGTCAATTTGACTTAGTTGGTTAGATAATGCGAGTTGGGGGTCTAACTAGAGTCATGTAGAGTCTCTCCAACATTATAGGAGCCTTGGTTGATTTTATTTTGACTTGTAACTAATTAATTCAATTTAACTTAGTTAAAGTCACTTAAACTAGTTCCAACTGATGGAGGGTCTAGTGGGAGGTCTAATAGTGTGATGTTGCCTGTAGTCGAGTGTGGTGTTGCCTGTAGTGTAGTGTGGTGCATCCTGAGGTGCAGTGTGGTGCTTCTTGAAGTGTAGCGTGGTGCTTCTTGAAGTGTAGTGTGGTGTTGCCTAAAGTATAGTGTGGTACTTGCTGAAGTGCATTGTGGTGCTTGCTAAAGTACTCTGTTGTGCAGACTGGAGTGATCAAACATTAAACTAAATATTCACTCACAAATAACTCATGTATGTCAGGTATGAGAAATACCCCGTTGAGATTGGATTTCAAGGGTAGTGTACTATCAGTTGTATACTCATTCGAATTGTACAAATGGTTCATGCAGTTAGAGGAATAGCCTAAAGAAATTGTATAATCCAATGGAGGAAAATTTCTAGTGAATAAGGGCCCAATTCCTCATTTATCAACGTAAGGAAGTAGGAGTTTGGAAAGCTAGTAATTTGGCTAAGTGTTGTACGAAGGAATTCAGTCAGATAGAGGATATAGACTACTTGTGCTAGTTAAGCTCTACGTTGACCAGAGAATATTGTATTTATCTAATGCTTTTGTAGTAAGTAGTGAGACATATAGATATTGTACATAGGTTGCTCAGGCTTGTGCAAAGAATTGTAATATTTCCATATTTTCTAACTAATGCAATATACATATTGCAGGGGCTTTTAGCTATGGATTTCCCTAAGAAATCATTGTGTAATGTATTGATTGGATTATTTGTCTTGTATGCTTCGTGATTTCTTGATCATTTAATTATTTTTGCTGATGAGTAGAGTAGATTTAAGTCTATTGTCTTAGTAAATTAAAATTAGCAGTTTGAATCTACAAGGAATTTATACATGGTATGAGAGCAAGATTTGTAGAAATTTCTACATGGTATCAATGATATATTTTATATAAATTTCTACATGGTATCAGAGATAGATTTGTAGAAATTTGTACATGCTAGTGAAGCTGAAATCAAAATAGAACAAAATAATTTGAAGTTGTACTTGCAAGTGAATTTCTAATTGTAGATAGATGGAGCTCTAGTTCAGGGTAGACCCAGAAGACCTCATGTGCAAACTTATTCTTAATGGGGCTAGAAGGATTCTAGTGGGAAGATCAATGAGCCAATGTTTAGTGACACAAAAAGGAGTTTTAATCATTGATATTGGAAGGTTGAGGGGCAAAGAGATTTCCCACAAGGAGATCAAGACTCAAAGGGAGAAACCCTATGGAAGCTAATACTTTAGGATCTGGGGAGATCAAACTCATTATTGCAGTAGTTACAAGAATAGTGTAGAAGCAGTGGGAGAGCAGTAGCAACAACAATATGACAATATTAGATATAGCTCATGCATGCAAAGCCTTGAGGAGCAAGGAAGACACTAGCGATTTGGTGGTTGAGAGGGATCATGTTAGACCTCTCAACGTGTAGCCTCAGAAGCATCCTCAACAAGCTGTGGAGCAACCACAAATGGAGAAGTAGAGAGGAGATAGAGTGGAAACATCCGATAAAGTAGAAACCTCAAGCAGGAGGAAATTTCAAGCCAAGTCGGTAGAGGGAGCACATGCAACCATACCTCTAGGTGAGAGGTGGGGTGATGTGAAACAATATTCCCAAGAGTTGCAAAAATTTGGGTAGGGTCCATTGAACTATTTTTGTTTCATGGATCATTAGCTTGCTATGGGACCCCACAATATTTAGTAGAAGGAAGATAAATGTCAGTCAGATACTAAGGAGTGCAAAGCAATGTTGACAACAGAGGAGGAGGCTTAGTAGTAGAGTCAACAACAACACAATTTTCCAAGTAGAAAAGGATCAATGTGAGTCAGATACTAAGGAGTATGGAGCAGAGTTAACAATAGATCAGAAGGATCAGTAACAGAGTCAGCATTTTGCAGTCTTCCCATTATCGTTAATCCTGATAGGTGTCAATTAACAAATGGCATGGTAAATTTTTAATGAAGCTTTGTAAAAAATTGATTTAAATAATTTACATAAAATAAAAATGGTTCAAATAATCTTTTTGATGTCTATTAACCTAGGATAAAGAGTATTTGTATGACCTCCTTAACTTTTTAAAAATTGCTTCTATGTTGGAGACCCAAATTCTAAATTCATATTACAATTTATTCCTTTCTGTGACTTTCAATTTAACCAATTTAATTGATCAATCTTTCAATTTCAAAAAATTGAACAAAAATTAATGAATCCCTGGGTAACCAGAAAAACCACCATTGCCAGAAACAAGGATATTTAAATGCCTCATATACTATACCAAACTTTATTTATGAAATAGTTCCATATCCAAGATGTATTTATTGTCTTCAGTAGGTGATACATTCTCCAAAATTCTTAGATAGGGTCAGTTTCTCCAATGGTTGTTAGGGTGTGAGACAAGCTTTCCTTATGTCTGCAGAATGGCAACTGTGACAGGGAGGACCTAATTTTAGTTAAGCCAACATTTAATTTCAGGTCAACATTCAAATACAGTGCTGGCCCAATGTGGTGCAGGAACCCATGAACGTGAAAAAAAAGAGTTACAATTTTACCCTGTCGACAACAAAACTGTATAGGTTACAAGTTCCACATGCCATATTTGAGGGACACCCAACCTCCCTCGTGGAGAACATATTTTTTGTCTCCCTCATGGACAATTTGTATTTTGTGGAGAAATATGATAACTTCCTTGGAGAATTTTTGCAATATGTGGGATGAACATACCACAAGAAAGTGTTTGTGTGGTGACAATTATCAAGAAATTCTACAGATGCTTGAACACGAGATGTGATGTGGGCTAGACTTCATATTATCATACAGTTTCATAGTTTCCATGAAAGTGTTTAGAAATGGTAATGTTTGGGGTGAAAACTCAATTTTTTAGAAGTGGGGTGTCTTACTCTCTCAGAAGGCACTCCAATTCCTATAAAATGAGTCGACCTTAAATAATATCAGCATTATCTAGATCTATGGTTACTAAGAAAAACTATTCTAATCTTTGAAATTAATAGAATAGTGGACAAACCTAAAATGACATGTGAAATTATTTCAAGCCTTTATCCATTGTTATGAGAACAAAAAGTGAAGCAACGCATCATAGTTCAGGCAACCCCAGAATTTCTTGAAAGTCCTTTATATTTTTCTTTCATACACTCATCCTATCGATTGTGAAATTTCTCTAAGGAAATTATAATATATCCACACAAAACACACTCTCCAAGTATGTATATTATCATCAAGAAAGACAACACAATATCTCAGCCATAAGGGAAGCTAGAAGATCACCAAAATGACATGTCTAACCGTGACTTCGATTCTCATTTTATGGGCCTTGTAGGTGAGGTGAAACCCTTATTCTTCTATCCACATTTTGCATTGGCTGGTTCCTGCTACATGTGTGGCCACCACTAGATGAGAACATTAACTTGATATTAAATTCTGGTTAAAGGACTATGCTCTTCCTCTCCCAGTTATAAAAAAAGATAAATTAGATACAAGCAAGTTACTACATGATAGAGATACATTAAGATATGGTAGAAACACAAACGATACGGTGAAAAATACATTGAAAATATTATACCCATAATATATTTATTACTCTTTGGTACAAAGTTATTTTGACAATCGAAATATCAAGTATTTCAATAGCCTATATTACATAAAATATTATCGGGAAAACTATGGGCTATTAAAATTTTAAGTTTATAAACTATTATGGTAAATTTGTTAATCATGAAATTGACTCTATTGACATGTTTTCTAACTATCCTAACCAACTTAGATCCATCTTAACTCCAGATCTACCAATCCCTGAGAGAGATTAGATGCAAAGAAATTTGATCCTTCTCCTAGCTTAGTAGATCCAGAGTTAAGATGGATCTAGGCTAGTTTAACTCTCCCCTTTAAATAGATTAAATTCCACATGAATACCATGGGTCAATGCCATGGGTTTTCATAAACTTGGAGCTAAAAAACCAATAGTAACTTGACCAAATAAAGTTTACCTTCACATCCCAACAAAAATTAATAAAAATAAATAAAATAGGATAGAATTTTTATTTTAACATAGATTTATTTTTATTTTTATTTTATTTTATTTGGACCGAGTTAAATGTCTATAGGAAATTACATTACAACATCTCTACCAAAGTGTCTCTCGAGGCAATAACTACCTCATTGAACTTCACTTGGGGAGATTAACTTTGTCCATCTTTATTGAAGTCCACATAAAAATGTTCACTTGAGGTAACTAATAGCTATATCCCCCAGTTTTCTAGGAGATTGATCGATTCTATCAACAAGTCAATTGTACGCTAACACTCCTAACCATTACCCCCTTGAACTTCACTAGGGGAGATTAACATGGTCCATCTTTATTGTAGTCCACATAAACAAGTTAACATCCAACTCATGGGAATACATGGGTAACTAGTAGCTATATCCCCCAATTTTCTATTAGATTTTTTCTTAACCATATGGCACTGTGATATCTCACATGACCCCCTCAAGCTATCATATGTCAGATCTCCACATCAAAAAACCAATTTATTTTTTCCCATGTATATCAATGACTGAGGTTAAATTAGAAAGGTTCATGCTACATACAAGCAACAATTCAATTAAATGTTACATATGTAATTTTCTTCATGTTGGCCACCAAAATCATTTATTATTGAATGAATGTGGCATGATACCTTGGTTAAATTGGGTGAACACTTCACCTTTTACAGTTGGGTTGGGGTTAATAATTCTTCCCATACGCTTGGTGTTGTATGCATCAATACTCCTCCGCCATATGCCGTGGTTCACGTGATGGGTGGAGTACATCTGCGGTGCGTGCCCAACCCTACTCCGATGATGATCGATGGCCCTGATGGCTCGAACGAGGATCAATGTTGGAGATTTCCCCATAACCCTAATCTCATACCTAATACCCTAATTACCATTTTTTTCACCGCTTTGTTGTTGTCGTTGTGTTCTAAGGGGAGGGATTTGCAGGGCTATTTTTCTAAACCTGAAGGGAGTCGAACTAACCTCTTATTCTCACCAAGATCAGCTTAATACTTTTTTGTGCCCTTACATTTTGCATGTAGACTCCCTATAGAATCTGTTTCGCCCATCCACTCATTCCCTCTTCCACTTAATTTCTCAAGGAATGAATTTAACTTTGAATCCCCTACACCATTTACATATTGTCTCTCAAGAAACGGGTATTATGTGTATTGCAACATTTCTATGGAAATATTTCTCCTATGGTGTTGTTTGCTTGGACAAGGCATGCAGTTGGAGGTATTGTTTATTTTTTTCAATGATTTTTTGTATTATTATTTATACTTAATCTACGGACATGGTTCTTTGGCTTATTGCTCATTTTTCTTGGTTACAGACACGCAAGTCTCATGATACCCTTAACCTCTGGGTTTCTATTCCATGGTGTTTCCTATAGAGGACTCGGCCATAATTTATCAATGAGGATTGAATATGGGCATTCGGAGTTCGCAAACAACCATCTCACAACTTCCCATGTTCTGGGTCTTTTGTTTCCTAAAGAAAATTGATTTAGTAAAATTGGGTCGTGAAGTTTGAATTGACCCTGTTTTCTTTGACCGTGTGTATGCCAACCATTGGTATTAGGCACCACCTTGGCTTCCCTCCAATGAGTTACAAGTATAATTTGTTTCTCTATCGCATGGTTACATTTTCCTCTCGCCCTTGAGTTATTTCATTTCCATTTATAGGGTGTGAATCTGACCACTTTTCTCTTGTTGCTGTTAGTGTCATGCACTTGCAAGTACCAAGGAATGTAATAGATTTAAGTTTGGGGTTTGTTGTTCTCAAGTTTAATTCCTCCTTTTAACATTGTTTCTCTCGCTCATTTTCCAGGTTTGTTGTCTCTTTGTTTCAGTGGGTTCTGGATGTTGATGGTCGTCATGGGTTTCACTCCTTTTGCTAGTTGACTATTGCTGAATTCTACCCAAGGCGTGGCAGCCATTAGGGCTAAAGGCTACTAGTAGCATCTGCATTTCAAGTTACTTTAGTGTTATATGTGGTCCTATTGTTTCTTGCTGGTTTCCACACAATGGGATCCACAGTTACTTTTGTTCCAAATGACATTATATGTCCCAGTTTAGTTCATGTAACTTTATAATTAATGTTTTTAAGAGAGTGTACCCAGTATTGGTTTAAGCTTGGTAATGTACTTCTGAAACCATTTTTCTCTCAAGTTGTGTAATATAATGTATGCCAATCATCTTGGACGAAGTTTATAGTAATTTATATGTGTTTTTCTCCTTGTCTAGTCTACTTCAACCTCCCACGCACAATTTCTATTTGTGCTACACTAATACATGTGTCCTATTAATTACATGTGATGTTTGAATTTGCAAAACACATCTTTTGTTTGGGTTTACTCCCCTTCCTGGTATTATCATGATTTGTCTCTATTAATGTCATATATATGATTCACTTGATCATTTTATCCAGGATGCCAACACTTCTGTTATATCACATGCCCGAATGTTATTTTTTCTTCTTGTTCTTTGCACTGATACTTGGAGTTAATATGTTATCATTTTTGTTCTATTATTTCATTTATATTTGCCTTTGTCTCGAGTATTCACTTGGAATAATAAGCCGATCACACTTTGTTGACTGCTCATGTTATGTATTTCATTTGTGCAGATTAAGCATAATACTTTAACTGGAATACTTAGGTTTCCTAACTGAGCATCTACTAGAATGGAAGGATAGTTCACTCCTCTCGTCAGCAACTCAAGGAACTGTATAGCTCTTGCTTCCTAAGATATGTTTTTTTTTCATACAAAAAATACTTTAGTTATATTACATCAAATTGCAGCTATGATGTTATATACCTAGGGGGGATAATATGGGGTACAAAGGGAGGTACCCATGGTAATAATGTAATAATGGGATAGGCCATAGCAATAAATAAGGTGGTTAACCATATCATGTAAGGGACCACAAGTAGTTAGTAATAATGTAATGGGCCCATGGTATTAGTGGATGGTATGAGGGAACCATGGTAATGATCCATGGTATTTTATGTATGAGGCCTATATAGAGGCTAGATACTCCACATGGGAGATAGTCAAGAAATATTGTCTATGAATATTGTATGAACAAGCATATGGCTTGTGGACTGTTCTCCTTTCTTAAGGAGTGAATGTATGGTGTTGCCCTACCATAAGGGTTTGATCAATAAAGAATCATTTCTATCTTATTTCTTGGGTTTATTTCCATTGTCTTATATTTTTATATCAGATCTATAGTATTTCTGGATTAGATCTACAACAAGTGGTAGCAGAGCACTTTCTTGGGCAAAAAAGTGGAAATTTGTTTTTTAAATTTTTGCAGGATTTCAGGGGTGGCGAGTTTGCAGATCATATTTGTACATTTTGGTGCAATATATGTAAAATATAATTGCAGATCTGGATTCTATGTGAAAAAATACCTGATTTAAAAAAAACAATCGGCTGAATCGGAGTCCGGATGAAGGCGATATCGCTGATCTAAAAATCAGTGGGGTTGCAGATAATTTTTAGGGCAGCGAGTTTGCGGCGCAGATCTGGACGTTTTGGTGCAAGATCTGCAAGATCTAATTGTAGATATAGAATATTTGTGAAAAAACACCTAATTTCAAAAAAACAATCAGTCGAATCAGAGTCCGGATGAGGGAGATATTGCTGATTTAAAATCAACTCTTTTTTCAGAAATTTTGGGTGATGGCGGGAGAGTAGCAGTGCAGATCTAGAATTCTACTACCTGGATCAGGATTTCTATCACATGGGTAGATGCAGAATGATTGTTCCATCTCTAAAAATAGGTCATAATAAGGATTCTGAGCAATATTGACGAAACTGTGACAATTTCAAATTTTAGCCAAGTAAGTGAATTTTTTCCAAACCTTCATGGCTTCTAGCAAGGAAGTTTTTACAGGAAATGATAATTGTACTACTATTGTGATACCAACTTTTGTAGATCTAACCCAAAAATACTATAGATCTGATATAAAAATATAAGACAATGGAAATAAACCCAAGAAATAAGATAGAAATGATTCTTTATTGATCAAACCCTTATGGTAGAGCAACACCATACATTCACTCCTTAAGGAAGGAGAACACTCCACAAGCCATATGCTTGCTCATACAATATTCATTCACAATATTTCTTCCCTTCTCCATGTGGAGTCTCTAGCCTCTATATAGGCCTCATACATACAATACCATGGATCATTACCATGGTTCCCTCATACCATCGACTAATACCATGGGCCCATTAGATTATTACTAACTACTTGTTGTCTCTTACATGATATGGGTTAACCACCTTATTTATTACTATGGCCCATCCCATTATTACATTATTACCATGGGTAACTCCCTTGGTACCCCATATTATCCCCCCTAAGTATATAACATATGACTAGTGGGCTTAGGCTACAATTCATTAATTTGCATGTGTTTTATGTATCAGGTCTTTTTCCTGTCTTTCCTTTGAAATGAACTATATCCCATTTATTTTCTTTACTGTTGAAACTATTCTACTATTCATATAACTTTATGATAAATACATATGTACTTGTTTCAATTATGTAAAGTTGCAATAAATGTCTCAAGCTCATATTTTTTTATATGACTCTTTGTTGTGAAACCAGCTCAAGAAAAAGATAGAAAAGATAGATCAACACCTTATAATTTAGCCTCTTCAAGGGGGCAACCTCCTTTACATTACATAAATGAAAAATTCTTGGATGATTCAGATGAAAAAACCTCCTTTCTATATATAGGAGTCTGAGTCACAATATAACCCAGCCGACCTAACAATAATATAAAGCCACAAAAATACACTAGAGGGATTCTATGGGGCACAGTAATAACAATGTGGTGACAATAGGGGCACAACAATATTAATAAGGGGTACAACTACCACATTAATGGGGTAATCACTAGTATTATAGGGACCCAACATGCCCCTCTCCTTAAAAAAGTGTTGTCCTCAACACTTGAGTAGTTCTGGATGCTTCTGTATAAAATTCTCATCCTCCCATGTGGAATCTTCAACGGATAAGTTCTTCCACTTGATAAGATACTCTGAAATTGACCAATTTCGTAGCCGTCGAGTTCTTGTTTCTGTGATTGCTTCTGGTTCCAATATAAGTTTTCCTTCCTCATCAAGTTCTAGAAATATTGTTTGAGCTAGGAGCTTGTCGCCTATAACCTTCTTTAAACATGAAACATGGAAAACTGGGTGCAATCGAGAAGCTGCAGGAAGCTCCAATTTGTATGCCATAGTACCAATCTTTTACAGCACCTTGTAAGGACCATAATACTTTGGTGATAATTTATTATCCTTCTTAGCTTGCTTGAGGGATATTTAATTATATGGTTGTAGCCGTAGGAATACCCAATCGCCTACATCAAAACTTCTTTCACTGCGATGTTGATCTGCCTGTTGTTTCATTCTATTCTGTGCCAACACGAGGTTATCCTTTAAGAGTTGGAGGACTTGTTGTTGATGTTCGATGTGATGTTCCACTGCTTGAACCTTAGAGAATTTTCTCTTAAATATGATGTGATGGATGGTGGCTGATACCAATAAAGTGCCATAAATGGGGTCATTTTTGTTGCTGTATGGAAGGAAGTGTTATACCACCATTCAGCTAGAGGCAACCATTTGACCCATTGTGTCTATTTATCA
>APFE031362844.1:0-46124 GCA_000404065.3 Pinus taeda
TTCGTGATCTTGATACAGGTAAAACAATGATCAAAGGCAAAAGAACTCCAAATAATCTATACATATTTGAAGAAGGACAACACAATGCTATCTAAGCAAGGATGATGAGCACTGGTTATGGCATCGGAGGTTGGGACATCTAAGCTTTTCACAAATAAGGAAAGCATGCAAATATCAGGCAGTTCGCGATCTTCCAAATATCAAAATTCCTGACAACACCATATGCAAATCATGTCGGTTTGGAAAACAAACCAGAACTAACTTTCCAGAGAAGGAAGGATCAGCTAGCATGCCTCTTGAGCTAGTACATACAGATACATGCGGTCCTTTCAGAAAAAAAACACCTCGAGGAGAAGAATACTTGATATTATTCATTGACGATTTCTCCAGGTTTGTCTGGTTAGGACTTATGAAGCACAAAGATGAAGCATTCGAAAAATTCAAAGCCTTCAAAGCCTTGGCTGAAAATGAATCGGGTCACAAAATTAAGTGCCTCAGATCCGACAGAGGTGGGGAGTTTACCTCAAATGAATTTTTTGATTTCTGTGAAGAACATGGGATAAGAAGAGAATTCTCTACAGCTAGAACTCCTCAGCAAAATGGAGTTGTGGAAAGAATGAACAGAACAGTCCAACAAATGGCCCGTGCTATGCTTGATGAATCAGGGACTCCCGCAACTTTCTGGGGTGAAGCTGCTCATGCTGCGGTTTTTATTCTAAACAAAACAAATGTCCAGGTGAACAGCACTCAAACTCCTCATGAGCTCTGGAATGGTAAGACTCCTTCGGTAAAGCACTTCAAAATCTTTGGGAGCAAATGCTATATTAAGAATACTGATGAGCAGCTTGGCAAACTTGAACCTAGAGCAGATGAAGGCATTCTTCTTGGTTACTCTCCACAGAGCAAAGCATACAAGTGCTACAATAAAAGACTTGGCAGAATTATTGAAAGCATTGATGTAGTGGTTGATGAGAAGGGATACATTCCTAGACAAGTACATCATGAAGACATCGAAGAAGATGAAGGCTACCCTCAACGGCAGAATGATGAAGAACCTCAAGAAGAACCTGAAGAAGAATCAGAGGAGCAGACAAGAATAGAAGAAAAGACTCCATCCAGATATGTTCAGAAGAATCATCTAGAATCTCAGATTATGGGGCAGAAAGAAGCAGGTGTACAAACAAGAAGAACAGTTGCAGAAGCCTCAAGCTATTTGGCATTACTCTCCTCTACTGAACCACAAAATTTGAAAGAGGCATGCAAAGATGAATGTTGGATAAAAGCAATGGATGAAGAACTTGAGCAAATCGAAAGGAACAACACTTGGGAACTGGTTCCTAGACCAAAGGATAAGAATGTTATCGGAACAAAATGGGTCTTCAAAAATAAATTGAATGAAAATGGAGAAGTAATTAGAAACAAGGCCAGACTTGTTTGTAAAGGGTATGCGCAGCAAGAAGGAATAGACTTTGAAGAAACCTTTGCTCCTGTTGCAAGACTTGAGGCCATCCGAATGTTCCTTGCTCTCTCAAGTTTTCAAAACTTCAAAGTATTTCAAATGGACGTGAAATCAGCCTTTCTGAATGGAGACTTGGAAGAAGAAGTGTACATTGAATAGCCAGATGGGTTCATTCTTGGAAATGATCCAAATCTTGTATGCAGATTGAAAAAGGCTCTCTATGGGCTCAAACAAGCTCCAAGGGCTTGGTACTATCATTTGGAAAAGTATCTTCATCAACAAGGTTTTTCAAAAGGATCAGCAGATAGCAATCTTTATATAAAAGTTGAAAATGACAAATTGCTAATACTTGTTGTGTATGTAGATGACATTATTTTTGGCAGCAATGAAGAAGAGATGAGTCAAAGCTTTGCCTTGGTCATGCAGAAAGAATTTGAAATGTCCTTGCTGGGAGAACTGACATATTTCCTTGGTTTGCAAATCCAACAAAAGGAAGGAGGAATCTTTTTTATCTCAAACCAAGTATCTCAAACAGATCTTGAAGAAATATGGCATGGAAGATGCAAAACCAGTATGTACACCCATGGTCACAGGATGTAGCCTCAGTGCAAATGATGAATCTGCAGCAGTACATCAACCAACCTACAGATCTATGATTGGAAGTCTACTTTATTTGACAGGTACCCGAACGGACATCATGCATGCAGTAGGAATAGTTGGAAGATTTCAGGCAAATCCAAAGGAGACGCATCTTCAGGCAGTGAAGAGAATTTTCAAATATCTTCAAGGGACACAAAATTATGGCTTGTGGTATCCTAGAGATACAGATCTCACACTTCATGCTTATACAGATGCAGATTGGGCCCGAAGCGTGGATGACAGGAAGAGCACAAGTGGTGGTGCGTTCTTTATGGGTTCCAGATTAGTATCTTGGTTCAGCAAGAAACAGAGTTCAATTGCCTTGTCTACAGCGAAAGCGGAATATGTTGCTGCTGCATCTTGCTGCACTCAACTCCTTTGGATGATGCAGACCTTGCAGGATTTTCAAATCACTTGTACACCACCGATCTCCATCTTATGCGATAACACAAGTGCAATCAATATCTCAAAGAATCCTGTCATGCATTCAAAAACCAAGCACATACCAATTAAGTATCATTTTCTCCGGGAACAAGTTCTTGAACAGAAAGTCAAGTTGGAGTATGTTCCTTCTAAGGAACAAGTTGCTGATATTCTCACCAAACCATTGCCCAGGGAAGCTTTCGAATACCTCAGGCAAAAGTTGGGGGTTGTTGATGCATCATCTTATTGTTGAAACTCTTCTGATTGTTGGTTGTACGCATGGTTCTTCTGAGGTATATGCGTACATATGCTGGGTTGCGGCACAGGTTCAGGGGGAGTATATAATGCATGGTTGGCATTATGGAGGATGTACAAAAGGAGATCATAGCTGCAATATAGCTGCAATATTGCTCGGAATATAGCTGCAATATGTCTCTATGGGGTCTGGTGGATTTTGGTTCTTCTTTGCAGATCTGGTTCATAGGGGGAGCATGTTCTTAGGGGGAGCATATCCCTTTGCCCTTGATGTCAAAGGGGGAGAATGTCGCTGAAGTTTTTGAGGTTGCCATCAAGTCCAAAGGGGAAGATTGTTGGCATTATGTTTCTGGTATGGTTATATGTTACAGATGTTGTACTTGATGGCAACACCCATGACAAGGCTCTCAATATGATGAAAATTAAGAAGTACGCAGGAGAACAATTCAGAAGATGCGTACCCGCAGGTACGCTGTGTAGGGACCGAGTCCAGACACGGAGGTTACCCATTCATGAGGTGCGTACCCCTAGTGCACACACTTCAAGGCAGTAAAGCTCGCACACGTGGGGTTCCTTATGTTTAACCCTTGGTATTTAGCCGACGGTATTGTGTTATCATGGTTTTGGCCCGTGGTATTGTTTTATTTTATTATTGAGCCCCTATTGATCCTTGATTTGAGGAAGAGCTTTGCCTATATAAAGAAAAGGAGATCATTTGGCTTAGTATGCTTTTGGGTTGAATATCTTAAGATCTGAAATATTGGGTTATTGTTTCAAAAGGCTTGATCTATATGAAAGTGAAGTGGAAAGCGAATTTGTGAAGGGTGATCTCCCGAGTGCTTGATCTGATCTGGGCATCCATCTAACTGCAGCACACTGGTGATCTGAAAAACCAGCCCTAATCTGATGTACGCAGGGGTTTAACGGTGCCTCTGCGTAGGTACGCAGAGCAGAAGAAGGATAAGTGCGTGGGTACGTAGGGGCGACAAAGGCGCAGTGCGTGGGTAAGCTAAGGCGACGAAGGAGCAGTGCGTGGGTACGCAGAGCGACGGTGGTTCAGGTGCGTACGCACAGAAACAGTACGCGGAGCGATAGTGTCTTTGGGTGCGTGCCTTCAGTGAAGTACGCGGCGCGATAGTGTATTTGGGTGCGTAATGTACGCAGCGCAGTAGAAGAAGCAGTGCGTGGTCACGCAGTGCAGCAGAAGGAGCTCTGCGGGTATACGCAGAGAAGCAGAGGGTGAAGTGCGTAGCGACACAGGCCAGTAAAAGGAAAACTGCGTATCTGATTTAAGATCTTCTGTTGACTGAATTTTTTTGTTGATAAGGTGTTCTGGGTTCAGTTCTGTTATTTTGATCTGGTTACTGCAGCTGACTGTAATTTATCTGTACTTGATGATCATTTGATGTATATGGATCTAGTTTGAAAATTTATGAAAAGTGGTCCTTGAAAAGAAGTAGGGGGTTGTAGCTCCTTTCCAAGAGAGACTGGAAAACGAGAGAGAGTTGTAGCTCTCTGCAGGTTGCAGCCTGCGTACTGGTAAAGGACTACACCAGTACAAGACCATTGTAAAAAGAGTTTCTAATTTGAAAGAAAGATAGAGACATATTGCAGCAGGTGGTTTTCACCCACATTGGGTTTCCACCTTATATCTGGTGTTCTTTGATGTGACTGTCTGTTTTTCTTTTTCATGCTCATTGTTTTATGGTACTGATATGCAAAAATAATTCAAAGTATAAATAAGGAAGAATTGTTAAAAGGACTAGATAATACTGATTCACCCCCCCTCTTAGTATTATTTTCAACACTGTGGATTCGGCAAATCTGCAATTTTGCCTTTATCTGCCTGGGCCAAATTGGCTTCTTGGGCCTCGTCCCTTGGAGGATCATACTCAGGCGGAGCACTGGAGCTGCCATCATCCACAAGTTCATCAATGAACAGAACTGAAATGTGGGCATTTATACGTGGGCGGTTCAGGTGACTTTCGAAGGAGAAGATAGCGGAGCCAAAAAAGGGAGCCGCTGAGGTCCCAGGGGAGCTGGCTTCCAGGAATTGGTTAGGTCGGGAAGGGCTGGAGGCAGCAGAGCTAGGGAAATGGTAGAAGCAGTGACAATGGGGGCAGTGGCAAGGTGGACGGGTCTCCTCATCTGTAGGGCGCCTCGAGGTCCCTCCTCTGCTGGTGCCCCGACAGCTCAGCAACCTTTGACACTCACGGACCATGCTAGCAGGGTAATGTAGAGAATAATCAACCTGGACGAGCAGGCCTGGGTTGTTACAGAATAGGGCAGAGCCCGAATTTACCAGGACCTGCAACCGTAATGACTAGATATCAGGCAAAATGTGGTCAGGGACGCAGAGGGGGCCTTTTTATATAGAGCTCCTCGCTCTACCTTGGAGATCGTCTGCCATTAAGGTGGCTGTCACGTCCATTACAGAGCTGATCTGAACGGCGCAGTCAAGTGAGGCTGGGGCGTTAATGCACCCAGTCTGCCATCCTGTGGCTATTAAAGCCACCTTCCGGGAGCGACCTGCTCCACCGCTTCCCAAGTGAACATG
Organism: Pinus taeda; assembly: GCA_000404065.3. Taxonomy (NCBI): domain Eukaryota; kingdom Viridiplantae; phylum Streptophyta; class Pinopsida; order Pinales; family Pinaceae; genus Pinus; species Pinus taeda. The sequence goes on from APFE031362844.1 coordinate 5,334, forward strand.
GCGCATGGTCGGCATGTGGCTTCCATGTGACCCCTGTCCCTTCAACCGCCTTGGACTAGCTGGCACCCGCATCCGAGGATTAAGGGTTATAATAGTTAAGGTTAAGGGTTATATTCTTTTAAGGTTTATTTTTAGAGCTCAGTGGTTATAAGAATCACGTGTGAATTTTAGTGATTTTTAAGGTAAAATAATTTTATCTTATAAAATTTGGGTGAACCACTTTTAGGAAAATGGAAATTGGTGAATCTTAAAAAAAAAAGAGTATGAAAAATTACCCCATCTGCGAATATTAGCCCCTAAAATTTTCTCTTAAGTTCCCTCCCTTCTCAAGTATGCATGACCCCCCTCCTCATGCTTTTTCTGAGTTAATTTTTTATTGGGGATCTTTTTCTACTTTTTCCTTGCTACCCATTACTAGTCTTGGTTCTCACTTAGTTATATTCATTGATATCTCCCTTCTTTTCTCCTCCCCTGTGTTCTCTTTCTTCTCCCCCCTTCCCTCCCTCATCTCCTGATACATATGGATATTGGTGGCCACCCACCAATTGCACTTGGACTCCCACCATTGTTTCTTTCAGTTTTTCAATTTTCTTAATTGTAGCACAATTTACTATTTTTAGTAGTTTTTCATGTCCTAAACTTTTGGAGTTGTTTTGAGGCCCTAAATGATAGTTTTTTGGGAAAGCTAGGAGCAACTTGGGTCCATAGATCAATGTTGCTCACTCAAAAGTTGTAGTCCTCGGATAGATCTTTCTAACGAGGTATTGTGTGCATCGAATGAAGATTGTATGCCAAAGTTACGACCCTGGGAAGTTGATGTACCAATTTACCCAAACGGGGCCCATAGTTTGGCACTTCATGTCCTAGGGTTAGGTTTTTGGATGTTTGGGGTTTTCCATTGTTTCTCAACAATAAACAGGCCTTTGAGCCTCATTGTAAGTGAGTTCAGAGGCATGTAGCCGCCACATCTCTTATCAGGGATAAGCTACCATCGCCTGAGCTAGTTTATTTCCATTTTTGTTACTAGGCATATTTCAGTATTTTACATTAATGAAATGAAGTATTATTTCTGTTGCGTCTTTGTATTTATTGTTATATATGTAATTTTCTGCATTCCTGTTTAAATCCGGATCATCTCCTCTTACCTTTGTTACACTGCCCCTATTCTCTCACCTCCTCCCCCTCCCTTCTCCTACTCCTATCCCCCATCACAATTTGTGCCCTTCTATATCCACTCTTCCATCTCTAGTCCATAGATCTCCCTACCGTTGAACTTGAGGGTGGTATTGGACCTCTCTATGATGGACTCTAAAAAACTTTAACTAGAGGTAGGAAATCCTTCCTATACTTAGCATAAAAGCAAGCCAACTTTGAAATCCACCCTGGAAAACAAATATCCCTCCTAAGACCCTTAGATTTTAGGGCCCTCTTTAGTTTCAAAATGAAAATCCTTTCTTTAAATATGGGTATTCCCAACCCTTCTAAAATTCCAGCATTCAAAAGATTGGTTGAGCTAAAATATCCACATATCATCTTTCTGAAAGAATCCATGATTGAGGAAGATAATAAAACTCTTCTACTTAAGACTTATTTTCCTCAATGGGTTACTATAGAAAATGATGCTTAAGGTAGGCTAGGAGGGGTTTTCAGAGGTTAGCGAAATTGATTCATCCGTATGGAATCTTCTTTGTCCTTTTATTTTAGCAACTATGTGAATTTTTAGGTCTTGGATCTTGATATTTTACATCTTCTCAATATTTATTGACCTTACACAGATAGGGAGGACTTTTGGCTCTCTTTCATAAAGTTTCCATTTGTGGATTCAGGAAATACCATCATTATGGGTGATCTATTTAACGACACAAATATTTGGGGTTCTTTGACCAAATATGATGCCCTCTTTGATTTATTCATTGATTTGTTTAGTGGAACTAGAATTTATGATATCTTTTGACAAAATTCTATCCCACATTGACAAAAAATAGATTTGGATCTTCACATATATCCAAACATTTGTATCAATTTCTGATTTTTTTTAAAAACATTTTGGACACATATATCAAGTTTAAACAATGGGCTATTGTTGGAGGGTGCTCTGATCATATTAAAATCCTTATTGACATTGAAACTTTCCCCTCCAAACCCCCTTTTCCATTCAATTTGAATCCCTTTTGGTTTGAATATCCTTCCCTTTGTGAAGCTATAAAAATTCAATGGGTCTCCTACTCTCTCTCTCTCTCCAAGAATCCACTCTTATTTAGTTTGAAGAGAATGTCAAATGAGAAAAAGTAACCATCTCTAAGTGGGGAAAAAAATAGGGAAGTTGACACAATAACCTTGGCTACTATTAAATCTAGAATGAAGGATAACATTGATCAAGGTTTCTTTGCGAATGATTCTCCAAATCACAAAGAGGCCACCATGGCCCTAGAGTAACAAAGAAGGAAAATTCTCCTACACAAGAAAAAATAAAGAAGAATGAAAAGTAGGGCTCCCTGACTAAAAAAGGTTGTTGAAAACACTAAATACTTTCATAGACTTTCTAATCACAAAAAAGCTATTAATACTATCTAGGAAATTAAAAAATGTGGTGGATCCTTGGCCACATCCTTTCAGGACATCTCCTCTGAAGGATGTAAGTACTTCAGAGACATTTTCCATCAAATAAATCAAGCCACTATTAGCCATATTTTGGATTTCGCAAGTCTATTTCAAACTTTATTAATTAGGGGTTCAATATATTGGTAGATGCAAGTAGTTCCTTCTTGGTCGGGATGGCGGAATTGCGGAGTAGAACAAGGTTTGAAACTTAGGGTTTGCAGAAGCAGTCAGGGAAGGAAGTGAGAGATGGCGGAGTCCTTAAGAGAGGTTCCCAGAGAAGAGATTCAGACAGTTAAGAAATATTAAGCAAGAGACAGGGGTTTATCCAAGCTTGTTGAGAACTGAAGGGCGCGATGGAGAGCAGGAAAGGGAGGGGAGAGATCCCCTCCTATAAAAATATAGCAGCAGGAGAAGAAAGCGGGAGCAAGTCACAGAGTAAGACAAGGGGGAGCAGCAGAGAGGCACCGGTTCTCGGGAACTAGTGGCAAACCAAAACAAGAGGCCGATGTTTACCAAGGGCACAGGAAAAACCCAGGTATGTTATTCCTAATAACAAACTTGAAGAATATAGATGCTATATGAGGGATCATGCTTTAATCTGCAAGTTTATTGGGTTTTGGCCTACTGAGAGGGATCTAGTAAAATGGATGCAGCAACACTGGAAACCAAAAGGACACATAGATTTAAAGTTAGGGGCGAAAGGGTTTTTTACAGTAATTTTTGCTAACTTGGAAGACAAGGAAAAAACTTTTGAGGAAGGACCATACTTCATGAATAATGCAGGATTGTTTATGAGACATTGGGAAGAAAGGTATAACCCAGAGAATGAGAAAATGCTAGCTGCTCCTATCTGGGTCAGACTATTTGGCTTACCGGTAGAGTTCTGGGACCCAGATATTCTTGAAGGAATTGGTAATTCAATCGGGACTTTTGTCAAAGTGGCTGAATCAACAATGAGGGGGAAATATACGTCTTATGCTAGAATATGCGTCTACATGAACATAGCAGAGCCATTACCAGAATATATAGAGCTAGAATACGAGGACGAGATTTGGCAGCAACCACTGGACTATGAACATATTCCCTTCAGGTGCAGAAGGTGCCATGAGTATGGACATCTGTTCAAGCAATGTTCGCAAAATAGAGAAGAGGAGATTATTAAAAAACAAGAAGAAGAACAAAGAAGGGAAGAAAAAATGGAGGGAGGACAGGCAGATTTTCAGGAGGTTAGCAGAAGGAAGAGATTAGGGAAAGATGGAGAAAAGCTACAAGAAAAGTCAAAACCTATAATAATATAAAGCCAGAACAAATTTCAAGTCCTTCAAGAGAACGAAGATGAGGGATCGGATGCAATGGACGAAGAAGAAGAGAACGAGAGGGAACCAATGGAAGTTAGCAAAGGAACAAAGGATGAAAACACAACAGCGGCTAGGGAGAATGAAGAGGAGATGGGGCAAATCTTGAGATAACTTCAGAGCAAATCTAGATGGAACTTGGGTCACAAAATGATTCAGGGACAGAAGAAGAGAAAATTATGAGGAAGCTGATACAGGAATGGAAAAATCTTGACGAGAGATTTATTCCAGAAACTCAGAAACAATTATACAAGGATACATTCCAAAAATACAAAGAAAAAAGAGGTAGAGCAGGGGAAGAAATAACAAGACAAATAGGGGTATATGAAAATAACAGCATAGGAATGGAAGGCACTGGCAAAGGAGGAAGGAAGAGGGGAAGACAAACACTGAATGAGACTATTCAGGCTGTAGGTGAGATTCTGGTTAACTCAGGTAAGGTTATACCTCTATCGGAGGTTTTCCAACAACCACCCAAGAAGTTATAAATGATAATTACATCCTGGAATATTAGGGGTCTCAACAGTAAGGGAAAACATAGGTATTTAAAGGAGAGATTGAGAAAGGACAAACCAGGAATAGTAATAATTCAAGAAATGAAGATTACTATGCAACAGATAGAAAGAATAATTAAAAAATTAAAAATACAATATGAAGTAATGGGACAAGATGCAACCGATACTGCAGGTGGGTTAGCAATCATGTGGAACCCGGAGGAGCTAATTTTTGAAAACTGGACAAGTCTACCCAGAATTTTAACTGGCTCTTGTAGAGTGATAGGATCCATAGAGAAATTTCTTATTACAGGGGTCTATGGACCACATATAGTAGGGGTGAGAGAAAGATTTCTAAAGAATGTGAAAGAAGCTAGAGGACTCTATCCAGAAATGCCATGGATAATAGGAGGAGATTTTAATTTGATCAGAACAGTGGATGAGAAAAAAGGAGGAATAAGGAGGACAGATCAGTTTATGGATATGTTTAATGAAATGATTTCTGAGCAGAGGCTGGTAGATATGCAAACTATTAATGGTATTTTTACATGGAATAACCATCGAGGAGGAAAAAATCAGATTGCTTCTAGACTGGAAAGGTTTCTAGTATCCGAGTCAATCATGAATAGAGATGTATTTCTGGAAGCCAAAATAATGCCAGCTCTTGGTTCAGACCACTGGCCAATTAGGCTGGAGATAGATATAAAGAAAAACTCCGGAAAAAAGTCGTTCAGATTTGAACCCTTATGGCTTAGGAATCCCCAGTTTTTGGAAAAAGAAGAGGAGTGGTGGAATCAAAGTACATTGCAAGGAAAAGGGAAAATGCACACTTTCCAGCTAAAATTAAAAGAATTGAAGGGGAATATTAAAAAGTGGAACAAGGAGGAGTTTGGGAACATCATGGAGGAGAAACAGAGATTAGAACAGGAAATGGAAGAAATCCAACAAAGAATAATAATAGAAGGAAGATCAGAGGAAAGCTGCAAGGCAGAAGGAATCTTAATAAGTAAGCTGGAGGAGAGAAGGAAGCAAGAGGATATCTTATGGAGGCAAAAATCCAGGATCAACTGGTTGAGGGAAGGAGAAAGAAATACAAAATTCTTTCATCAGGCCATGGTACAATATAGACAGAGAAACAAGATCCTATCCATAAAAACCGAAGCAGGGGAAAGGGTAATAGAACAAGAAGGGATTGAGAAAGTCCTAGTTGATTACCATAAAGACATCCTGACCAAGCCTCAAAATGATCGGGCAGCCGCTATTGAGAATATATGTAAGGAAATTCCCAAGTTGGTAACAGAGGAGCAGAACAAAGCCCTGATGCGAGCAGTGAATATAGAAGAGTTAGAGGAAATAGTGATGAACATGAAGAAGGGCAAGGCTCCAGGCCTGGATGGGTTTACAATAGAATTCTTTCAAGCAGGATGGCGATTTTTGGGTAAAGAGATTTTGGAATTAGTTGAGGAATCCCGTATGAAGCAGAAGGTATGGCCAACATTAAACTCGACCTTTTTTACTTTAATCCCGAAGAATGCCAATTCAGAAAATGCGCAGGGCTTCCGCCCAATTGCTTTATGTAATGTCATTTATAAAATCATAGCCACCCTGATAGCAAAAAGGATAAAACCCTTCCTGGAAAATTTAATCTCCCCAGAACAAACAGGGTTTGTCGAGGGGAGACAAATTCTCGACGGGCTGGTGGTAACTCAGGAAGTCATTCATACCATAAAGGAAAAGAAGCAGAAAGGAATGATGATAAAGTTAGACTTGTCTAAAGCCTATGACTGATTGAATTGGAAATATCTTAAAAGAGTCTTGGAGTCCTTTGGGTTCAACAATATATGGATAGAATGGGTACTCAGTATGATTTCAACATCGAATTTCTCAATTCTAATTAATGGGATACCCTCAACTTCCTTTAATGCCTCAAGAGGAATAAGGCAGGGGGACCCTCTTTCGCCTTTCCTCTTTATCCTGGCGGCAGAGGGGTTAGGGAGGTTCTTCAAAAAGGAACAGAGGGAAAGAAAAATCAAAGGTCTCAAGCTGTGGGGGAACAATCTTCCAATAACTCATCAATAGTTCGTTGATGACATAATGCTGTTTTGCGAAGCAACAATAAAAGAAGTCAAGGGTATAAAAAGAATCCTGGATATATTCATGGAGGCTTCAGGTATGGAAGTGAACAAGGAAAAGTCCTGTACCTTTGTTTTCAACAACCTGGATTCAATCAAATCTCATATTACAAGGACATTAGGGTTTAGACAAGGAGAGCTACCAACAAAGTACCTTGGAAATCAGATTGATTTTCATCCAACCAGAATGGTAAATTGGCTACAGGTTATAGAGAAAATAAAAAATAAAATGACAGGCTGGGCATTCAGAACTCTGAATATAGCGGGGCGAATTGTCCTTGTTAAATCAGTCCTACAAGCAATCCCCATTTATCCTTTGTCTATAATAGCGCCCCCCAAAGGAGCTTGCTCCAAGATAAAAGAGCTATACAACAAATTTATTTGGGGAGTCTATAATCAGCAGAGGAAATGGGCCTTAGTTTCCTGGAAACATCTGTCAAAGAGGAAAGAGGAAGGAGGCCTTGGATTAAGAGACCCAGAAATGTTAAACAGGGTGCTGGGGGCTAAATTATGGTGGCGGTGGATGAGAGGGGGAAATGATCTCTGGAAGAAGATATGGACTCAAAAGTACAACATGCCAAGAACTATGGAAGAGATCCTCAGGGTGGAAGAGACCCCAAAAGGATCTTCAATTTGGAACTTGGCAAGTCAGAATAGGAGTATAGTCAACAGACATGTGTTCTGGGAAATAAGAGGAGGAAGAAATGCTAGATTTTGGGAGGAAGGGTGGCAGCAGAGAGATAGACTTGGTAATATACAAACTTTCCAGAACATACAACAAAAGGTGCCCAGGGAAGGAAGAAAATATGTAAAAGATTATTGGAGAGAAGGAGATTCAGAAGGTATATGGAGAAAATGGAGAAAACCAGAAGAATGGATGGAAAACATCAACCAAGAACAACAAAAAGAATATGAGAAAGAAGTCGAATCTAGGAGGATAAAAGTCAGGAATGGGGAAGATATTTTGAGGTGGGGAAAATCCATGAAGGGGTCCTTCACAGTTAAGGAAGCATATTATCTGATCGGAGCTCAGGAAAGGATGGAGGTAAAACCGGAATGGAAAATCATATGGGAAGGTAAATGGTGGCCTAAGATAACCTTATTTGTGTGGCTGGTAGGTAAGGAAAGGATATTAACATGGGATAATATTCAAAAGAGGGGCCTTCTCGGCCCTTCGAAATGCAGTCTATGCAATAGAGAGAACGAGACCCAGAACCATATCCTGAATAATTGCTGGTATGCAGTGAAAATTTGGAATGAAACAAGAAAGCTCTATGGCAAGGAAAAGAGAGACCCCAGAGATATAAAACGAACCATTTTCCTATGGAATAAGGAAAAATTCAATTGCAAAGTCATTAAACGGGCATGGGACTTGACAGTGGGGTTCACGATCAGGTTTCTCTGGAAAGAAAAAAACTGAAGGATTTTCCTTGATAAACATATAGAACCGGAAGAAACGTGGAAGGGCGTCCTAAGGGCTATTAAGGAAACAATCTTAGCGGAGGATTGGAGTGAGGAGGAATGGAAAATGAATCAGGAGGAGGGACAAATACTGGTAAATCTAAATATGAAATATGAAATGTTATACCCCAGAAAAGAGATTAGGCAGAATAAATAGGCTCAAAGTCCCGAGCAATTCAATTATCCCAAAGAGAATTTCATTAAGTTGAACTTCGGTGGGGCTTCCAAAGGGAACCCAGGCAACGCAGGTTTCGGTGGAATCTTCAGGGACAGTGAGGAAAACATCAGATGGATTTATGCAGAGTGGGGAGGAGAAATGACAAACAACGAAGCTGAAATACGGGCAGTTCACCAGGGATTAAGGATAGCAACGAGGAATAACTATAGGAACTTAGAGATAGAAGGGGATTCGCAGGTGGTTATTGAGATGATCCGAAAACTTAATAATGCAAAAAAAGGGAGCAGATAGTGAGCAGTTGGAGAACGACTGGGATAGTACAAGACGTGGGAGAAATCCTCAAGAGTTTCGATTACTTAATAATCAACCACGTCAGGAGGAAAGGAAATAGGGCAACGGATTTCCTCGCCAACTGGGGGAGTAATGACCCGGAAGGGAAGGTTGATAGCAGCTGGCAGAATGAAATGGAGAACCCGAGGTGGAAGGAGTTGGTCATCATAACAAATTAGGACCATGAGACTGCTACAAATCAACATGAATGATTACAAGAGACCCTCGATCGGGGTGAGCTGGACGGCGGGCGAAGGATCGAAGTTCAAGCGGGAGAGAATGATCTCCAAAGTAGGGGAAGATCAGGTAATGATGGCCTGGAGTAGCCGGGCCATTAAGAGGATTCACATCTCAAGGTGGAGAGTCAGGGGAATAGGGAAGACAAGAGGTGATCGCGACTGCATGTCAGATGGAAACGGTAAGTCTGCAGGCTCAAGTAAGGATCGACAAGACAGGGACGTTAATTGCAGGAACATGTGGCATAAGGACTACGCCCTCATTGCAAGTGGATGGCGGAGGACGCAGGCGCGCAAAGGCGGGTGGCATGATAAATATCAGTAGAGCAGGGAGGATCGAAAAACTAGCGCGAAGAGGAGATTAGTGAGAAGAACAGGTTCTGAAGCCTGAGAGAAGCAGGGTAAGGAGATCAGAGCCGAGACGTAGGTGAGGATGGAAACCAGAAGGCGAGGGAGAAGCAGGGAGACCACTGCCAATGAAGGGGTTAATAAGTGGAGTGCTAAGGATAAATGAAAGGCGCTGGAGCAAGGCGATGGAGAGCCAGTCATGGTTTCGGACGACAGCGAAGAGGAGGTGGAATTGTTCGATTCAGACGAGGATAATTGCCATCAGATGCGGGCTAAATGGGGAAGGAGAGAAGCCGTCGAAACAGAGGGAAGTCAGGAGTTGTGGGAGAATGAAGGATGGAGATGATGCGGGCACAGAGGAATTAAAGAAGAAGGTAGAGAGTATGGTTCGAGCAGGCGGACTGTGGTGGGAGAGGGCAGCAGGAGAAGGGGCAAGGGAGGTCAGAGAGGCCAGCGAGGCAGGGGCAGGGGAAAAACAGGGAGTCAAAGGGAGGAGGAGGCTCCATCTTATGAAAGGAAAACTAGGGCTTCATTGGGAAGGAAAGTGCATTTTGCTGAACAGGCCTACTACTAAAATACCAATAAAGGAGTCAGGAGAATTATCCATAATTTGGAGGAGGAGGCTATCCAGGACCAATCTGACCTTGAAATGGAGGATTGGGTTTATCTCCTCCTGGACCCGGGCAACATGAGAGGCCACATGACCCTTTATAAACAAGCACTGCATGTTTATTGGGTCATGAAGAGGCTACTTGCCAAAGCCATGGAACAAGTAGCAATGGAAATGGCGGAGCTTTCTCAAGGGATTCCTAATCTCAAGAAGGAACTGAAGAATATATAGATTACCCTACTCATGCAGGACAAAAGGATGGATGAAATTCAACAGCAGCTAAAGCATTGCCATCCTAATATCAAGAAGGATATGGACCAGCAGCCAGGCAAGGAGGCATAGTCTTGTTGTTTTCATCCATTTTTGTTTTTATATGAAGACTGTAGAGATTAGTTTGTTCATCAAATTTTGTTATGATGGATATAGAAGGAAGATGGGGAAACTAGGTAGTCTCTATGATTGTATTGTGCATATAGCCTGAACAAATAGACTTAAGGTTTTTTATTTTTGGATGGCGTTAAAAGACTTAAGATGGCCAAAAATACCCGGTTTCCCCTTGGGTGGGTTGAGGTCATCACATTTTTGTAATGATTTTGACTTGATGAAATAGAAGTAATAGTCCCTCCACAGTTTACAAAAAAAAAAAAAACTTTATTAATTAGGAAGGAAATGATTCACTAATGGCTAAAGTCACTAAACCTAAGATTGGAAAGGTCTTCCATAATTTTTAAAAGGGAAAGAACATAAGGCTATATGACCTTCCAATGGAAGTTTTTTAGGTCCCTATAATACTAGTGTAGCTCCCTTATTCTTATTGTTAATGTATCCCCCTTATTGTTATTTTTGTGCCCATGTAGACCCCATATTTTTATTTTTGTTTCCTATACCAGCCCGCTATTTTTATTGTTCTGCACTTACATTATTATTGCTATGTCGGCTCTGATTATATTGTGACTCCTTAGACTCCTATATATAAAAAGGAGGTATTGTCATTTGTATCATCCAAGAATTGTTCATTTATGTGATGTAAAGGGGGTTTCCCACTCAAAGAGGCTAATTCACAAGTCATTGATCTATATATTCTTATGTTTTACGATTTGGTTGCATAACACTTGGTATCAGAGTTTGGATTCTAGGGTTTCACTACTTCAAACATGCCATCTTTGAATTTTTGCTATAATTTTTTTCTACAAGTCTTTAGAAGTCAAAATTCCAGCCATGTGGATCCGAAATCTTCATGAAATTCATGTAGAAATTTCAGATCTTGGTTCGATACTTTTTCTGAGATATAATGCAAATAAGTTAGGGTTTTTGCAAGCTCCAAAATTTAGTCTCAAACAAGTGATCTAGAGAAATTAATAATAACTTTGTCTACAAGTATTATATTTAAATTTCGTAAAAATTTACTAAAATCAAACAGACTGTAGTTTTTCCTATATCATTTTCAAGTCCGAAGGTTGAAACAATGACACGTGGCATTCCGTATAAGTTCGTCCTAATAAAATAATCCATAATCAAGTAAATGTGAGAATCCAATCTTAATCTGACTTGTGGCATTAGAAAGAAGATTTAGAGGGCTACCTTAGGACTAAATTTCAGACCTTAGAAATCCAAAATTATAGAGATACAATAGTTCGAGCTCCTAAAAAGCAAGAAAAAAGGTGTGTATTTTTTACTTTTCCATAACTTTTGTTTGAAAAATTAGTTTGAAGCGATTCAAAGGGAATAATGAAGCATAGATATCATTATTTGATTCCAAAATTCCTCAAAACAAAAAAATGGACACACCTAATAAAAAACGAGAAAGCTCTACGATGATGCGTGAAGAAGAGGAAGAAATGCAACTTGACGTATCAAAATTATGAGACCAAATGCAACTAATTTGGCTCTCTCAAAGAGTAATAAAAAATGAACTAGAATCTAAGATGGATGGTATAGAAGAAAAAATGAAAAAAACATGGAAGATTTGAAGAATGGTTTAAAAGAAGACATGGAAGGTTTGACAAAGTTGTTACAAGAAATGATTCCTAGTGGTAACAAGATACTCCATGAAAATCAAGATGATGACAAAAGGAATATGAAATATGATTTTAGAGACTCCAAGATTTGGTTTAAGACCCACCACATTCCAAATATAGACATGAGGAAGTTTTATGGCAAGGATCCAGTAACATGGATACTATAGATGGAGCAATTCTTTGATTTACATGCTGTACAACACACACAAAATATACACATTGCATCTTTATATTTAGAACAAAATTAGTTTGTGTCGTATAGATGGCTTGTTCTCATAAATCAGTTGTCACTTGGACAATTTTAGTGGAAGAATTGGTATCACATTATGAGGATACAAAGAGAAATGCGTTCTTTAGCCAATTGGTAAATCTCAAACAAATTTTTCAATGACAGAGCACATTGAGGACTTCAAAAGATTGAATATAAAGGTAAATGATATTCTAGAGGAGCATAAGATTGATGTTTTCATAGGGAATTTAAAGGATAAAATCCAACATGAGGTTCACCTTTGGGAACCTGATTCATTAGAGAAGGCATTCAAGGTGGTAAGAAAAGTTGAAAGAAAAAATATGGAAACAAGGAAGTCTACCACTCACAACTATAAATATGGAAATGTTACTGCTCCTAGCCTCCCACAAAAGACAAGTTTCACACCACAATAAATGGAGGAAAAAAGAGAAAAATGGATTTGTTAGATTTGTGATAAAAAATACATTAAGGGTCACAAGTGTGTTGAGAAGAAATGATTTTACATCGATTGTGAAGAGGAGGAAGAAAAGAAACTAGAAACATCAAAAGAAGAGGATATACAATAGGAACTAATCCCAGAGGAAGAAAAAATGAATTTGATCATATATAGTAATACATTGTCAGGAATTACCACTCCTCAAACTCTTAGTATAGAAGGATTTTTCAAGGAAAAAAGGTAATAGTGCGGATCAATTCTGGTAGTACCCACAATTTTATTCATTAAAAGATAGCCAAGGAATTCAATTTCTTTCTATATCCAACACCAGAGTGTTAAGTGATGGATGCAAATGGAGGAACTATAAATTTCTAAGGGAAGTGTCATAATATAACCATGGGGGAATATGTATTAAATATTACAATGATTTTCATTCCAATGGGTAGTGTTGATATTGTATTAGGAGTCCAATGCTTACAATCTTTGGGGACAATAACGTTTCTTGAAATTTTCATGAGAAGGAAAGGAAATTGAATTAAGGGGCATTATAGGGAAACATGGGAAGATAATCAACTCTAATGACATGAACAATATTTTTAAGGAAGAAAAATGTGGCATAATTGCACAATTATGCTCACTAGATGTTCAAACATCGAAATCATCTATTTCTCCAGATCTCTAAAGAATTTTAGACAATCATTCCAAAGTATTTGAGACTCTCAAAGGCCTCCCACCTATTCATGATCATGATCATGCTATTCACTTGATTCCAAGAAAATTCCCTCCAAACATTAGACCTTAAAAATATCCCTATGTCCAAAACAGGGAAATTGAATGTATGGTTGCAGAAATGCTAGAGGCAGGTATAAGTCGACCAAGCCAAATTTCTTCCTCTACTTACTAGTATTGGTACAAACAAAGGATGGATCATGGCGTATGTGTCTTGATAATAGAGATCTCAACAAGATCAATATTAAAGATAAAATTCCCATTCCCATCATTGATGAATTTTTGGATGAACTACATGGAGCAATTTACTTCACCAAGCTGAATCTTCGTTCAAGATATCATCAAATTAGAATGAAGACTAAAGATATTCTAAAAATAACATTCATAACTCATGAAGGTCATTATCAATTTTTGGTCATGCCTTTTGGCCTTACTAATGCACTGTCCACATTTTAAGGTTTGATGAATTCCATTTTCAAACCCTTAGAAAATTTATGTTAGTATTTTTTGATGATATACTAATATATAGCAAGTGTTGGAAGGATCACGTTCAACATGTTGACATGGTGTTCAAATTATTGGAGGGGAAATGATTGTATGCAAAAATCTCCAAATGTTTCTTTAGGGTACAGGAGGTGGAATATTTGGGTCATATTGTATCTCATGAGGGTGTTAAGGTAGATCCTAACAAAATTAAATCCATCAAGGAATGGAAAATTTCCACAACCATAAAGCATCTTAGAGGGTTTCTCAGGATGACAAGGTATTATCACAAGTTGTTTAAGAATTATGGGATAATAGCAACACCTATAATAACATTAATGAATAAAGATGCATTCTTGGACTCTAGAAGCAACTAAGTCCTTTGAACATCTTAAAGAGGAAATGTGCCAAGCTCTAGCTTTAGCTACTCCAAGCTTCACAAAAACCTTTATTGTGGAATGTGATGCCTCATGAAATGGAATTGGTGTTGTTTTAATGAAAGAAGGAAGACTCATTACTTTTGAAAGTAGTCCAATCAAAGGAAATTATTTACACAAAATAATTTATGAGAAGGAAATGTTGGCAATACTACATGCCCTAAAACAATGGCGGCCTTACCTACTGGGAAGAAAATTCAAGTTAAAAATTGATCATGATACTCTTAAATACTTTTTGGAACAAATATTATCTTCAAAAGAGCAAAAAAAATGGGTCACTAAGATGTTGGGTTATGAATTTGAAATCATCTACAAAAAATGGAAGAAAAATGTTGTTTCAAATGCACTATCAAGAAGGGATGAGGATGTATAAGCACTACTCTCTGTGATTTCGATTAACCAACCTAACTAGATAAATGAAGCAAGGGAGGAATGGAAGAATAATGAAGAGGTGTGTGTTATGAAACCAACTCACAAAAAGATAGAAAAGATAGATCAACGCCTTAGAGGGGGAAACCTCCTTTACATTACACAAATGAACAATTATTCGATGAATCAAATGAAAAAACCTCCTTTCTATATATAGGAGTCTAAGGGGTCACAATATAACCAAAGTTGACCTAACAATAATAATATAAAGGTATAAAAATAATAATAGTGGGATTCTATGGGGCACAATAATAATAATATGGGGACAATAGGGGCACAACAATAACAATAAGGAATACAACAACAATATTAATGGGGAGTCACTAGTATTATAGGGACCTAACAGTGTGGACATTCATTCAAAAGTTGTAACAAGATACCAATACATCAGATACATTTATCTAGAAAAATGACTTGTTATGGTACAAAGATAACTTATATCTATGTAAGAATTCCCAACTCAAACAAAAAATTCTTTTGGAATTGCACACCTCTCCTTTAGGAGGGAAATCATGTTTTTAAAAACACATCACAGGGCCAAGAAGGATTTTTTTTGGGATGGCCTTAAATTTGATGTTCAAAAGTTTGTGGTATAATGTTTAGTTTGTGAATAAAATAAATTTGAAACAATTAAGACCCCCGATCTACTACAACCTTTACCCATTCCATAGCACTGGGAGGAGGTCTTAATGGATTTTATCATAGGTTTACCCAAGTCTGAAGGAAAGAGTGTCATCATGGTCATAATTGATATACTTACCAAGTATGCACACTATTGTGCATTATTCCATCCTTTTAAATCCAATACAGTTGCTACTGCATTTATGGAAACAATTCAAAATCTACATGGAAAACCAAAGATTATTGTAAGTGACAAAAATCCCATTTTCACTTGAAAATTTTGGACAAAATTATTTTTATTTTCTTGGTTCTCAATTAGCTCATAACTCATCTTATCATCCTCAATCTAATGAGAAAACTGAGATAGTGAACAAATGTTTGGAAGGATATATTCGTTACTTTGTATTTAATAAAAAACACAATGGGTCAGCTGGTTATCACTGGCTAAATGGTGGTATAACACCTTATTTCCATACTACAAAAAAAATGACCCCATTTATGGCACTTTACGGATACCATCCACCATCCATCACATCACCTTTAAGAGAAAATATTAAGGTTCAAGCAGTGAAACATCACATCAAACATCGAAAACAAGTTCTCCAACTCTTAAAGGATAACCTCACTTTGGTGCAAAATCAAATGAAATAGTAGGAATATCAACATCACAGTGAAATAAGTTTTGTCATAGGCAATTGGGTATTTTCATGGCTACAACCATACAAACAAATTCTCCTCAAGCAAGCTAAGAAGGATAACAGATTATGACCCAAGTACTATAGTCCTTACAAGGTGTTGCAAAAGATTGGTACTATGGCATACAAATTGGAGTTTCCTACATCTTCCCAAGTACACTTTGTTTTCCATGTTTCATGATTCAATAAGGTTATCTGTGGCAAGCTCCTAGTTCAAAAAATATTTCCAGAACTTGACAAGGAAATATAAATCACATTAGAGTTTCAAGTAGTCACTGAAACAAGAACCCGACAACTACGAAATCATTCAATTTCAGAGTATCTCATTAAGTGGAAGAACTTATCTGTTGAAGATTCCACATGGGAGGATGAGAATTTTATACAGAAGCATCTAAAACTACTCAATATTTTATAACCCTATTTCACACTCCATTATAGCGACAGAAACCCAATATCAACTTACCTCAGTTGTTTGGCTTAAATGCATCCCTTTTCACCTTTTCTTTTACTTATGTGAGATTTATCCCATGATAAATAGGTTAAATTATATCATTGAGAAATTTATCATAATTATTTTACCAAAATATTATAATTATGAGATAATATTTATTTCATAATTGAGGTAATTGAGAAAAAACTCTTAATTGTGAAAATTGTATCTAGAGTTTTCCATTCCCAAGGAGATCAACTTGACCCTCTTGTGTATGAGGCTTTTAGGGGTTCATTATTGTGGAAGTTTCTTAACTTCTCTAGCAACTAGGTGTCTAGATACATTCTCCTATAGGATATAATGAGCCTATATAATATCACCAAGAGGAAAGGGGGTAGGGGAGAGTATCCAAACTATAGCACGAGAGCTTTGTTGTCTTGGGAGAGGAGACCATACAACAAGTTGAAGGAGAGGATATTATTTGTTGGAGGTATACATTTGATGTACTTCCATTTATATGGTTAATACAAATCTATGTTTCTTTCCATTATGTCAATTTGCAGTAATTTATAATGTGATTTCTAGATGTTTTTAGTTGACGATCTTCTACGAAAAATCACTTGTAATATTTGTTTGGTTTTGTTTGTGTGTAGGCTTTGGATCGAGAGTGGATCAAAGATATCTCTTGATTGGAGAAGAAGGATTATGCGTCAGGCCCAAAACCCTTCACCAACCTGCGAGGAGGCAAGGTACTTTCTCATACATTGTAGCATCAGAAGTTGCATCGAAACTGCATGCATGGCCATCTGGATTGGGGATTGTTATTAAGTTGTATTATCCATTCTCTTTTGCTATTTGGTGATATCAATTTGGCAAGAGATAATGGAGCAATAACACCTTGTAGATTTAGTTGCCACAAAATTGGTGCTTTCAATGAGAGAATTTTTAGTTTTCCCTCTTTGGTTGAGATCTCCTCTTATTATTTATGTTTTTTGGTTTTCTCTTGTTCCCATTGAGTTCTCTGTATTTTTTGGATTCATTTTTATCTCCATCTATTTTACTTGCTTCAGATCTGAGTTGATCTTAGATCTAGAGTTTTACTTTTGTTTTGGTATGAGAGAAGAACAAATCTAGGAATTAAAATCGAACTATATAATTTTTTTGTACATAATTTGATTGATTTGACCACATATCTATATTCCTCTTGGAATTTTGTCCAAAAAAAAAAACAAATCGCTGAAAACAGATGCCGTATGAGGATTTTATGGGTGATTGAAGTTTACTATATGAGTTGTTTTCCTCCATCGTTCTCATAGGGAGTGATCCGTGCGACCAGGGTCCTTGGTCACTATCTTGTTGATGTTGTAAGAGTGTCCTTGGTTGCTCTGATCTAGTTTTGTGCCAACAACTAGGATTTTAGCCCTAGAAAAATCCTTGACTTGTTCTGATGTTTCTTCACCTCTATTCCTGCTCAGCCTTGGCCCCCTGTTCCTCTCCTGGGTTTGGTCCAGATCTGCTATTGTTTGTCGTATTCCCTTAGATCAGCCACTTGTTATAAATGCATTTTTCTTGTCTTTGATTGTGTGATTTATGGTTTTTTGTTACTGATTATCGACTGCTATCTGCTCTGATATTTTATGTCCAAAGTTTTCTATTACCTTTAGTCCTTCAAATTGTCTCTGAAGCCTCTTTTGGACTTTTTGGCTTGAGGCTTGATTTTCGCCTCTAGATCTCACTTTTAGATATGTTTGGTTGTTATCGGAGATTGTTTAGGTCCAATCCACATCTTATTGACAGACTATTGTCACGTTAATTCATCATTTTTATCTCTTGTTGAGTAATTTTTCTCGTCTTTAGGTTAGTTTGGTCATGTTTGGTGGTATTGTGACCGGTTGTGCATTTGTCATCTAAAACACTTCTCTTGAGTGTGTTTTAATTGTTTTCGTAGCACCCTCATTTGATCATGTTTAGGCCTCTTTGCCTCTAGGGTCAAGTTGTGACCTTTGTAGACTTGAACTTGGTTAGGCCATTGTACTACAACCCTAGCTTGATGACGTTTCCCTCCCATTTGTCAATTTTGGCTTTCGATTTGATTGCTTTCAATGTGTTTTTTTAATTGGGCTTTGTTTTCTTAGCTGTGATGCTTTTGGAGTGCTTTGCGTTCTTGATTGGAAGTATTTTCCTTTGGTTTGTTTTCAATCAATTTGGATTTCCTTCTTGGTTTGTTTTAGGTCATTAATTGACAAAATTTGGAATAATTTGCATTTAAGAAGATTTAGTGAAGAGGTACATTATAATAGGCAATAATGTGTTAGAAGGCTCTTACCCTCATGTAGTTAGCATTCATCGAAGTAAAATTTGAAAATTGCATATAACTGCATTAGGGTGACTAACTAAGAGTCATTCACACCATCTCAGTTTCACGTTGCATCCCACTTGTGTAAACAACAACCACTAAAATCATGTGATAATAAAATTAACTAGATTTATCTTTTACTTTCACTGGTAGTACACCAACACTAGCTTAGGCTAGGGTCTTGGAGATAGGATTGTGAGTTAGCTGCTCCAGGACTTGAAAATAAACTTACTAGGAGTTGAATCCATTTGCATTAGTGTGGTCTAGGAAGCCCTTCTCACAAGAAGGTTAAGCACGAGGTCACACTTGGGCTAGGCAAGGTGACACAACTCATTTCACTTGGTTTTGGGTGGTGCAATATAGAAAAATCTCCATGCATACAAACAGTGCCATTATCACTTAGGGACCACTTGGGAGGAAACTATTAAGGGGGTTTCGGTCTTAGCTCCTTTTTGGGGTTAAGTTTCTGTTGAAGCCCCGAAAATCGGGTCGACAACAAGGGGGATACCCACCCGGTCCGGACCTTGGTTGGAAGCTCCTTATCCGTTTGGTATAGCGGGTCTGACTGGGGATAATGGGACCAGTTTCCCAATTTAAGGGTGTGTGTGTGTGTGTAGAGTTGGATGATGCTGATCTAAGAGTACTTAAAGCTAATTTAATTCAGATTCTTAAACTAACTCTATGCTACTATAATCTAATGAGAAACAACACATCTAATCTACGCTAACCCGAGGTGTATTTCTTCTATTATGCGATCTAAAGAGATTTCAAACAACAACTGGTAAAAAATATCATTCAACTATTATAAGAATAGAAATCAATTAAGATAAACCACTTTGCATAAGAAATTAGGCAAAACAGTTGTGAACAACATATCGCATAATAAGTTATTCATATATCAGACATAAATAAATGGCTCCACCGTACAGAAGTGCCAAATGGTAACTCATACATTCATGCAATAACATATAAACAACTGAAAACTGTAAATCACTTTAAGAATATAAGCAGAAATGGCCAAGAGATAAAAGTACCATTTATGACTAATCCTACTCATAAACTTCAAGCAAAACGATTTATCTCTACTTGTTCTAACATCTACTAAGAGTACAAAAGTGCAACATCAGTAGCAGACATCAAATGCAAACATTAATAAATCTCGATCCATCCATTCATCAAAACCTCCTCTGAGGGTGCAGAAGTGCATGTTCCGAGGACAAGTTTTTGACAAATCTCTGGACCCTTCTCTAAATGCATGAGAAGGGTTAAAATACTACTTCCTAATTCTAATAATAATGTTTTTACAAAATTTTAGGATACGGTTTTCAAATGACCGTCCTCTTTCTAATCTAATAAAAAGAAAAAACAAACTTTTAAAAATAAGCTACTTTTGAACTTGGTCCTTAAAACTGCAAGTGTTCATCATTGACTTGAGAAGAGTCGGTTGGCCGACTTCTGCGCTGAGCTGGGCTGCGAAAACAGAATATATGAGAGCTAGCACTACTTTCTCGGCTGAGTTTATGATGCATTTCACAGTCATCCATTAACTGTGTGGCTTGACTAAGTATGCCCAGTAACACTCCCAATTTAACCTATTCAATGCCTGGATCGCTTTCCCCTTTTCCTGCGCCTTCTGCTTCCATTCTGCCTCCAATCGTGATTTATTTGGTAGGTACCCTGGGGTAGTTTCTGCGATTAAGTTGGCCCTGTGTAAATTTTCATTTACACAGTCGATAAGAATGTTTGCCTGTGTGGCCGCTGTCTCCGCTGCTTGTTCTGCTTGCTTGATTTGATCGTCCCATTTGTTAAAGAGCAATTCCTTATGACTCTCGTTTATTCTGGGTGCATTTGCTCTTTTCCCTTCCTCTCCATCCTGCCAAGCTAAGTATTCCATCACTCGTCTGTCAATCTGGTCATAGTCACTTCGCAAGTCCACCACTTGGTTGGTGATTTTATCGCTCAGCTCGCAATAGTGACCCCACTGCGATATCTTACGTCCCAACTCTTCCTGTTGCTGCAGAAGTTGCTCATTTAAGCCAACAGATTATGAAACAAATTCGGCAAGCTTAGGCTCGTCTTTATGTATTTCTTGCAAAGCTTGCAACTGCTTTCCTTTTTCGTCTAGGCTTCTTTGATAGCTTATCTGCATATGATGAAAGTCTTTTTGTAACTTCTCAAGTTGTTTGGATGCTTCAATACTATCATTGGCTTGTTGTAACTGTCGTTGTAGTAGCTGTATTTGATTTTCTTGTTCTTTCAAAAGTTGTTGAACTTCTGATGCCTTGTCAATAGTTGCAGAAGTATATGCTCTTGCGATCTTAGACAACTTCGTGAGATTTTCTGTCGGGTTGTTGTTGGGGTCTTTCCATAAGATGTCCAAATGTTCAGCATCTTGCGACAATGTATTCTCTAGCTTTCTTTTCTTCCTTTGTCTCTTCACAACTGCTTTATGTTGGGGACTATAGAATACATCTAGTGGGGGAATTTCCTCTACATTAAGTAGAAGCTCAGAAGATGGAGCGATATGACTGTGCTCCGTTTCTGTGACACTGCTGACTATGGTCGAAACCATTTCTTGCGTTACCTGTGTATTGTTCACAGGTGTTTTTGGGGCTTGCCCTTCAAGGCTGATCAGCTCATTGAAGGTTTCCCATTCTTTGTCTAGCTCTGTTGTGACGAGTGGCGCTTTAATGACGGGAGGAGGGACATCTCTTGGCGGGGAGGCAATAACTTGCTGTTGCGACATTGCACTTGACTGAGTTGTATCTTTAGCTGTTTCTTCGCTTTTTTCTTGGTCGCTTCCAGACTTTTTAGAACGTTCAGGCATTCCTTGGGTAGTGTCAGATTTGGATTTAGAAGTGCTAGAGTTTCCACTGAGGCTGACGCTGGGAGTTGGTTCTCTGGCAGGAAGTCGCAGCTTCTCTAGAGGAACACTGGCCAACCTTCTTTCCTTGTACAACATGAATCTTTGGAGGTCATCTAGAGACAACTTCGACCGAGCTTCCTGCAAAACTTCCTGGAGTGAGTTTTTACCTTGAAACAAATCATCAAACAAATCTTTCTTTCCAATGAATACTTTTATTTTGATGCTTGTAATGAAATCTTGGGCAACATTATTTAGGTCAAAAGGCCGAGCTGGGAATTTAAATAATTGTAGAGACGTCACATTCTCCACTTCGGCGAAAGCATGTCCTACATTGAACAATGAGAAGGACCCACAAGCTACGGGAAACTGAGGCCATATGGGCTTCTTCTTGTCTTTTAGTTCTTTGGTCAGGCCGCCTTCTGAGCAGGTCTGATAGGCAATTTCCCGAGCCAAAAGTTTATCGGGGACATATAGAGGTAGGACATGTGGAGGTATAGTGCTCCCAAACACTCTTATATAACTGAACCATTCTTCCCCAAACCATCTTGCGATGGGGATGATGTCTATTTGCGCTTCAGGTGAGCACCTCGGCGGTTCTTCATCATACATCATTCTATATAGGGGTAAGATAAGCCCGTGACAAATCTGATAGAAGTGTGGGGCGAACTGGGAATCCCATAACACTTTATGATAAACATGAATAGGTAATGGGTCCTGGGTAGTCCATTTCCAACCCATAGTGGGGAATTTAGACACATAACAAATTGAATCCATAATATACGAAAACAGATAAAAAGGAGGATAGACCCTTTGAGACAAGGATCTTTTAGACCGGTAATTCATAACAACCGTGTATAGATTATCAGAAAATATCTTGGCCCAATCCATGATATCGACGTTTGTGGCAGCGTCTATGAGTGGTAGCCATTCAGACGAAAATTTATTGATGTCTGGCATCCCAAATAGTCTACAAAGCATGGCCGCAGCAAAACAAAATGGAGAGGTGAGGGAACCAGTGCTGTACATACCGCTTTTGTCCTTTTTGAGCGGCTCCTCTTTTCTGGACCAATCTTTAGTGGTCTCTGCCAGGTTTGGGTTCTCTGCTGCAAATTTCTTAACCAATTGTGCACTGTAGGTCGTCTGAGGTTCAGGAAGATGATACATAAGATTTAAGTCTTGCGCGGCGAATGATCCTATGAGCCCATGTCCTTGAACCTTGAATTGTCTGCCGTGTAACTCTGCATTGTCAAGTATCCACTTGATCATATCTGTATACGGTAAAATTTTGGTTCTAGCTGCTATTCGGTGAAGAAATGAACATGCCGGCGCCTCTAAGGATGCCTCGGAAGAATTTTGTGAGCCCGCGGCATTATCAACCTTCATTACTCTAGGATTTTCTTCCTCCAACAGCCTATACATGTCTTCCCATGTCGAAATTCCTGCGGCCCTGTTGCAGGCAGTGTCTGTATACAAAGGCGCCATCTCCTTCGTCTTTTCCTTCGTCTCGGAGCCTTGAGCTTTATGTTTCTTTCCCATTTGCTCCTGCGTTCGACTTTGAATCGTCTTAGCTCTTCGTTCCTGCAGATTACGAGCGAAGTGGAAATGAATGATTAAGAAAGGTGATGGGAGAGTTTTAAATGCAACAGATATATCAAATATGCCACTTTACGTGAAGTAATTTTTTACAAAAGCACGCGTCTTTAACTGACAACTAATCCATTTACTATCATTAAAAGCGCATGATCTTGGGTCAGATTATGGTAAGTGGTTTTTCTTTGAATGGCGCGCCCGAAGGATTCATGATTAAGTGATTCATGATTTGCTTACGTAACGTCGAAGATCGTGCCATCGCAAATCGTGCCGTCGCAAATCGCAAGTTCGCAGATTGCACCATTGCAGCGATCGCAACATCGCAGGTCGCAGAAGCTTAATGTTTGCCAAATATTGCCAGTTTATTTCTGCGATATGCGATCTTGCGATCGGTGTTATCGCAGATCGGTAGATCTTGAAGTTTTTCCTTATGAGCATTACTTCATTGCGATGCGATGTTATGCTTAACACGGGGGTCTTGCGCATACCGATATTATAGGGGAATGAAGGCATTTCCTATCTTTTTTGCAACGCAATTTTTAAAGACCTTTACCTTATTGTAAACTTAGGTTAAAAATATATTCGAAAGACCTTTCTAAGCTTACAATGGTAACCCTATTTTGAAGAAAGAAAAACTTTATTTTTCTCAAAAATTAAACTAAGGGTCCCCGTTCATTTAGTATTTTGGTCAACACTTAAATGAACAAGGGGGGGTGTTGCTGGCCACAACAGGCCAGCAAAACCTTTACAATCAGGATTTCCAAGAAAGACTCCCCGAAATTTCTTCAGAGGAGGTAGCTCAAGGCCACCTTATGGTAATAGATTTACCCCAAGAAATGTAGGAACAAGATCTCCCATGGCAATAAACACTATAGCCATTGAATCATCAAACACCACTCCATTGGCATCTCATGGAACTGCCAGTAGAGGAAGAAATTCGAGAGGAATCAACATGAGAGGACGAAGCTCTTTATCTAGAAATTCACGTCCTGATTCAAGAGGATCAATGCAACTTAATTGTTGGGGATGTGGGGGACCCCATTTTCAACATGATTGTCCAGAAGCTTCGTCAAATATACTGGATAGGACTGGAAAAGAACCAATATCAAATAATCAAGGTAATCATAGAATTCATGCAGTAGTCAGCAACGACCAAGCAGCACATCAATCCATTATAGTGGAATCTTCAGGTATTATTAATGGTACAATACTCAAAATCTTATTTGGTACTAGTGCCACAGGTAGTTTCATTTCATCAAATGCATTAAACAAATGTGGGTTGGCAACTTGCAGACAAAATGATTTCAAACAGGTGGAAATGGCCTTAGGAGAACTCCAATTCCTACACTTAAGTGTGGATCAATGCAAAATTGACCTAGGGGTTTGTACGACTAAACTGAAAGTTTATGTCACAACCTTAGGAACTTATGATCTTATCATAGGTATGGATTGGCTAGAAGCTCATCAAGCTTGGGTAGACTATTATGGGAAAAGAATTCTAGGTATAAATGATGAAGGAGAAGCAATCCAAATTCAAGGAATCAATAGAAAAGTATCTTTACGCTACATATCAGCAATGAAAATGAAGCGTTGTTTAAGGAAAGGTTGTCAGACATATGTAATTCAATAAGTAAGCAAAGAAAAAGGACCACCCTTAGAACAATATCCGGTGTTAGCCGAATTTCTGGATGTATTTCCAAAAGAACTACTAGGATTTCCCCCTGTAAGAGAGCTGGATCTCACTATTGAATTAAAACCTGGTACCCAATCGATCTCTAAAACACCTTATAGAATGACAGCTCCAAAACTTCAAGAATTGCAAATTCAATTGAAGGAACTACTGGATATAGGACATATTCAACCCAATATATCACCTTGGGTTGCTCCTGTAATTTTTGTGAAGAAGAAAGATGGATCTTGAAGATTATGCATAGATTATCGAGACTTGAATCGAGTTACAGTAAAAAATCAATATCCTATGCCTCGAATCGATGATCTTTTTGATCAAATGAAAGGAGCTGTTGTCTTTTCAAAAATTGTTCTTCGATCAGGCTATCATCAGCTAAGGATTTTTGAAAACGATATTTCTAAGACTGCATTCCAGACACGTTTTGGACATTATGAATTTACAATGGTTAACAAATGCACCAGCAGTATTCATGAACCTTATGAACAGTGTTTTCCGTGAATATCTTGATCAATTTGTACAAGTCTTTTTAGATGATATTCTCATCTATTCCAAAGATAAGAAAGAGTATGAAGATCATTTACGGATAGTATTGTCTTGCCTTAAAAAACATCATTTGTATTGAAAATTATCCAAGTGTTCATTCTTTCAGGAAAAGATTCATTACTTAGGTCATATCATATCAGGAGAAGGGATTTCAGTAGACCCTAAGAAGGTAAAAGCAATCATGGAATGGCCAATACCGAAAAATGCACATGAAATATGAAGCTTTATGGGTTTAGCTGGTTACTACTGAAGATTTGTGGAGGGATTATCCAAAATTGCAAAGCCAATTACAACCCTTCAACGTAAAGGTGTTAAGTATGAATGGACTGAGGAATGTAATAAAGCATTATCTGAACTCAAAAGACTACTCACCAGTGCACCAATCCTAAGAGTCCCTGATATGGACAAATTTTTATGGTATGTACTGATGCATCCAAACAAGGGTTGGGTGCAGTATTGATGCATGATAGAGGAGTGATAGCATATGCTTCTAGAAAGTTAAAACCTCACGAAGAACTCTATGCTACTCACGATTTAGAGTTAGTCAATGTAGTACTAGCTTTAAAGATATGGAGACATTATCTAGTGGGATGAAGTTTTACACTTAAAAACAACCATCAAAGTCTACAATATTTGTTCACCCAAAGAGACTTAAATGCCAGACAAAAGCGATGGAGTGAATTCCTAAGTGAATGTGACTTTGGAATATCATACATTAAGGGAAAAGAAAACGTAGTAGCAGATGCTTTAAGCAGAAGACCACATATATTCTCTCTCATACCTATCAAAGTAGGCTTAAGGAAACGGGTACTCGAATATCTCATAAAAGATAGCTGGTATTTAAAGGTGAGATCTGGTCTTGAGGGTAAAAAGCCAAAATAATCTAAGTTTGAAGGATATGAACTAGAAAATGGTGGAATCTTACGATTCCATGGAAGGATGTATATTCCTGATAATAAGTATCTTCGAGACACTAACCTTAGGGAAGCCCACAGAGCAGTATATTGTGCACATCCTAGAGTAGGGAAAATGTATGCAGATACCAAGAAACTCTTCTTTTGGTCGGGCATGAAATGTGATATCGTTCAATTTGTTGCAAAATGTTTGGAATGTCAACAAGTAAAAGCAAATCATTGTCACCCAGTAGGTCTCTTACAACCTCACGACATTCCTATGTCCAAATGGGAGATCATTTCTATGGATTTCATCGTTGGACTACCTCTTACTTCTTAGAGACACAATGCCATTCTGGTAGTAGTGGATAAGTTAACGAAAAGCACACATTTCATTCCTGTAAGATATACTTACGAAGTTGCTGACATAGCTCGAGTATTCATAAATGAAATTATCAGATTTCATGGAGTACCTAAGAAGATTATATCAGATAGAGATTCATGATTCACTTCAAGATTCTAGACTTGCATGCAGTCAGCCTTAGGAACTCAACTAAATTTAAGCACAATTTATCATCCTAAAACTGATGGGCAAACAAAAAGGGTAAATCATGTACTTGAAGATATGTTGAGAATGTATGTTATGGATCAGTAATCACACTAGGAAAAGTACTTACCCTTAGTTGAATTCACATACAATAAAAGTTACCACAGTTCGATTAGAATGCCTCCATTTGAAGCATTATACAGCAGACCTTGCAGAAAACCGTTAAGTTGGGATAGGTTAGAAGATCGAGTGATAAAAGGACCAGAATTAATCCAAGAAATGGAAGAGCAGGTAAGAAAAATTAGACAACAATTAAAGGAAGCACATGATAGACAAAAGAGTTATGGTGATGCTCACAGAACTGATAGAAAGTATGAAGTAGGGGATCAAGTTTTCATCCTCATCAAACCAAATAAAAGTACTATTCAATTCGGAAAAGGGACAAAGTTGTCACCCCGATTTATTGGACCATTTAAAGTCATGGAAATAGTTGGACCTGTCGCTTATCGTCTTGTCTTACCACCTCACTTGCATAAAATTCATAATGTATATCATGTATCTATATTAAGACATTATATAGCTGATCAATCTCATAACCTTCAATGGAAGGAATTGCAGGTATCGGACGAGGGAATCGTATCGATCGAACCATTACGTATACTGGAACGTAGGGTTCAACAACTCAGGAATCTCTTGGTAGACCAAGTTAAGGTCCAATGGGACAGTATAGTCCTGGATCAGCTACTTGGGAAGATACAGAGGACATATGTCAAAAATAATCTAATCTGTGTCAATTTTGAAAAACTTTAAACTATGTTTAGTATATATTTACTTCACTGCAAATCAGAGACTCAGGACCATTTTGAATGATTATATATAAACGTGAAATTTTGTGACATAATATATGTTTAAATTCTGTTGGTACATGGATACCAAAACGAAATATGTTATTGATCTTACTAAATTATAGTTGTCAAAGTAAAGTTTAAGACAATTAAATGATTTTACTTCTGATAGGAATTAATATATTATAAATCCGTTTTATTTATACATGTCAATATGATTGATGGAATAGAAATCAAGGAATAATTACATTTTAAATGAGAGTCAATGACATGAATAGAATATGGCAAAATATGTTACACTGTAGTTGACATATGTGAATTATACATAAGTTATTTTGAATATGCTAATGCACATTTTATAAATGCATGGATAAGTGTATGATTGCAGATAATAAACAGTTACCAAAATGACCACGTGATGATAGAACCTTAGAATAATTAAGGCTCGAAGAGATTCTATGATAGGGTATTAACCCTAATTCTACTGGGAGGGGTGGAGGTGTTGCCCACCGTTTATCCTCCGAACCTTGGAGTCATGGGAGGATTGTACGAAACATGCTCCCTTAGACATGTGATGATAACTGCTGGATGCCTATTGGGAATCAGGTCAGTATAACCGACGCTATCACCCTTAGAGTTTATGAATGGTTAGGTCAGTAAAACTGACGCCATTGCATACTCCAGTAGAGGACGGATAGGATGGGAGTGGAAGAGATTAGGAAGGATAGGATGATTTTAGAATAGCTTGGGAACCTGGTTAGGGCAAGGCATGACCATTAAAATCATAAACATAAAAATATTCAAAACACCAATTTTATAGTCTCCTTATATTAAATAAGAATTTTAACCTTGGTTTAAAATCCTAAGAAGAATGTACTAATTGCTATCATAAGTAATCAGATAAGATAAAAACTCTAACTTCAAGACGAAGTTTTCTGAAGGGGAAGTGTATGTAACAATCAACACAAGAATAATAGCAGGCATATGGTACATTCATATGATAGCTACATATGCATGTGTCGCATACACTGCACTAGTATTTTATACTAAATTAATTATAAGTGCTAAATACCATGACACTTCTTTGAATAGAGGTTCTACTCATTCATCAATATTGCTTAATGTATGGATAGATCTTAAAAGAGGACTATATAAATTATATATTCCAGATTATTGATAAAAATCATATTAAATAATTTTTAAAATAGATATTAAGTAATGTTAATTAAAAGGGGCGTCTAAGTATAAAGTTATAAATGGTTATATTAATAAATAATAAATAATACTAAAAATGTGATATATTAAATCATAATGTGGTATATACAATATAAAGCTTATATTAAAAGAATATTTTAATAAAAATATCATATGATTTCAAAACATAAAACATATACATTCACGACCTTAAATGAGATAAGGGAGGAATGCGTAAGGGAGGAGTGTGTCACCAGCAGGCTGAGCAGTGGGCTGCAGATGGAAGAGCGGCCACTGCCAAACAACAGGATAAAACCACAGGACAGTGATTTGGGAAAGGAAAAAAAACAAAGGGAAGAAATCTGAAGGAGGAGGAACATCATGTACGGAAATCACCCACAGGAAGATCTTGAGTTGATCTGAGGTTCTGGGCACAGGGGAATAGTCGGCTTCTATTAAGAAGCTTACTGGATTGAGCAACCAGGTTCTGCTCAGTTTGGCTGGGTGGATTCAGTCTTTTGGTAACTGTAGCAGTGCAGCCAGAGGCATCTTCAACCGCAGGGGCACAGGTAGGTACCTCAGCAGTTTTGTTAATTGATTTTGTTAGATTTCAGGAAATTGTTTATAGGTTCATGATATAAATCCCTTACTGTTTTTGCATCTGTTTACGGTCATTATAGTGTCTGTTATCTCATGAGAGTACCCATCTCTTGGTTGCTCATCTGATTTGTAAGGAGAGTCTCGTGAACTATAATCCACCATTTTTCTAATCATCTATGATTTTGTTCTTCCCATAAACATACCATGTCAAATAACAAAATATAAACATAATCAACATACCTTAATGAATTTCAGGGGAGGATATCCTATCTACAAAATCAAATAGATTAGCACGATACCTGTATATACATAATCATATCAATATATCGACATCAGGCATGATAACACTAACTGCATATAAAGACCTCATGCATGACAACCACAACCATGAAAATGCAATCATAACAAACACATTCCGCCCATCCAGTCCAAGTATTTGAACCATGATATGATACTAATATGTAACCACCCCTCCCACATTTACCCACTTTAACTGGCTTGCCTAGGTAAACATGAGATGAGGGATACTATGACATGGCCCAACCTCCTAAGTACAATTAAGGAAGTGGAGTCGAAAAATTGGAACTTTACTGACCCTTCTCAAGAGCTACAAGACACCCATGAGCTAAACAACCACTTCAAGTGCCTAAACCCTAAGTTGGATTGATTGTTTAGTGACTTGGGCCCACAACCACATGCATGAAAAGGCCCCCATGAAGTCATAGGCCTCCAACCACATGCATAAGCTTGTAAGGGTGCAGTTATAGCCCAAAACTTCCAATTCAGAGGGTGTGGTCTTGGATTCCGAGCCATCAGTTTAGGCTAGCCTCCAAACCACTATCAAGAACTCAGTAAGACTTTCTATAATGATAAATAACATCAAGACAAAGCCATTCATACAAAAATTAATCAAGGACTTGACATAATGAGGCCTAACCATGACAGTCATTTCGTCAAACACATGGTGAACATGTAATCTATAGGTCATGAATGCGTATATGAACATAGGGGTCTAAAAATCACCAAGAAGGTATAATGTCATCTCATAATAGCTACAATAACATTTTTTAGCTCGTGAATTCATTAACCATTCATCAATTAATCAAAACATATCAAGAGCCATAACTAGAACCTGTTATGGAACCATGCTTATAGCCATCATATAACCAAAATGATAACCATGATAGAACCACAATCACAACCACATAATAGCAAGTACAAATACTCATAGAATACAATAGGAAAAGAGATCTTATTAGCATATGCAAAAGCCAACAAAGTCAAGGACTTCCATGTACCACCTGACCATAGATTGAGTTGAACCAAATATTTCTTTCAACCAATCACCCTCGTGCCATATTCCAAGCATCAGAGTGGGATCTCATGACATAAAAAACCAAGGATTCTCAGAGATTAAACCACCTCCACCCTCAAGCTACCATGATCCCACAAAAATTGGTCAAGAGATCACAATTCACAAAACAAGCTTGGATGCCTCAGAGTTTCTTCACCAAAACCTTGAGGAATTTTCCTATGTCCACCCACCTAGCAAGGGCTTCCTAGAGATTGAAAGCCAAAGAGAAGGGAAAAACTATTGCTATAGCTGAAAAAGACTTAGGGTCAGATTCAGGAGATGAGATAAAAATTACCACTATGGGTTTGAAAGGTTAACATGTTGAAAGTACTAGTTCCTCAAATAGCCACAACAACACTCCAAATGAAGACAAAAGGGAAGAGTTGTTCACCATCAGAGTAATCTCAAATCATTCCAAGATTGATGCATTCTTTGATAGTGTATCACAAGAAAACCTGATTTCAAAATACTTTGTTAAAGAGCTTAAACTTGAAATCGTACCACATCATAAACCAAACCCTTTGGGTTGAATAGTTAAGGATGCCAACTTACAGGTTTCAAGGAAATGCATTTTTAGATTTGCCATTACTACAAACTTTGTTGATGAAGTCAAGTTAGACATGGTTCCACTTGACATTTTTGAAATTATCTTGGGAAGTCCATATTTGTATGACAGGAAAGTGGTGTTTCATCACTATCAGCACAAATATCAGTTGCTTAAAGATGGGGTGAAGTATATTGTGAGAGATCATCGCAAGAAACTAAACATTTATTTAGTTAATGCAGGGCAAATGAAGAGGCTAGTGAATACAAGTCAAAACTTGACATTGTTGATGATCAAACAAAGAGATGTTTTGAATCATACTTTTCATAAAAATGCTTATATTTGTAATGAGTTGTTTCAGAATGATAATAGGTTACCTTTGAAAGAAGGTGAAAAACATTTGCAGCAACCAACATTGGTGTTGAGCGGTGTTGAAAACAAGGTGCCGGTGCAAGAAGTTGCAAAGGTCAAAGAGAAGATGACAAAGCAACTTGGAAAAGAAGGCATGGATTTCACAAATGTTCTTTTCTGGTTTCCAAAAGGCACATTACAATGGCAAAGAAACTTGCGCAAGAGTCGACTCAAGTACAAGGAAAAAGCAGCTAAAAATTGCCATAGAGACAAAGTGCAAGGTGAGAAAGATTCCAAGTTTCCTTTGATTGTTGACCAAGGTAGGAACAATATGTTTTCTGCAAAATTAGATTTTGTTCTGCAGATTCAAAAATATTACAGCATGACAATTTCAAAGACGATAATAGATGGTCGTCGGAATCAAGGAAAATTTTGAATTTTTATGAAAATCTCCAAATGATGAAATTAGGAAAATTTCAATGGATAAAGACTAGAAGGATGAGGGAACAATCCCCTCATCAACATAATTAGTGATCAACAGAGCTTTTGGGGTCCAAAAGGCTTCTAGTGGGGAGGAATGATCAGGGATCAGTATTTTAGCTAAAAAAATGAAAGTACTTAGAATTCTTTCAGAATTGAATGATTAGATAGAGTTTGTCACTAGGATTCCAACATCGTGAATGGTTCAAAAATTGACATCGTATGCAAAAGTTAGATCTTCTTAAAGTTTGGTAAAAAAAAATCAAATTCAAAGTTTGACTAGGGTTGATAGGATGCCCAGTCAACATGCAGAGAATATTCTCCAATTTTAGCCAGTGACATTGTGACAAGTGTCATCTTTAGATTCGCCAATTTGACTCAAAGAAAGTGAAGTAGCCTAATTGGCTCCAAGGTGGAAATTTGTTTGTTATTAAATATAATTATATATACTTTATATTATATTATATGATTTTTTATTTATATATTATAATAAAATATTATATATATATATATTAAATATTAATTAACAACATTGTAATAAACCCACATATAAATATCAATTACATGAACTTTGAACTAAGGCGCATGGTAAGTTAAGTTCGAAAATATTTTAAACAAAAATACGTTTAAGGGATGGGTAGAGGTGGGTTTGAACACATGACCTCCCCCTCCCAATACAACGCTTTACCAACGGACCAAGAACACACTTGTTTAAAACATTGCCGCAAACATGTGTTTAATGTGATGCAGAGCCGATAGCGGGGTGATGGGAGCCAGCCCTATGGGTCAACCTCCACCCCATGTGACCTCAAAACGTGACCAAGGGCTAGCGCCATCACTAAGCACAATTAGCGCCATAAACAAGACTAGAAGTTAATTAATCCTTTTATTAAGTTGGTGGAATTTATGGCGGAGCCACCAAATCCATAACCACCACCAAACTTGGCGGACTTAATTGGAGTCTCTCCAGATTTAGTGGAGGTTTCTAGGAAAAATTGGTTCTGCCATAACTGAGGCAATTCTCAGCCAAATTTCGAAAATGAATAGTCAATTTTGGCTAGTTGGCATACTAGGAACTCATTGGAGCAGGTTGCAGAGTTAGAAGAGGTCATATACAGGTGTTTTTGATCACTTAAATATTTTTGAAGCCTAGGGCCACCAGGTGTTGGAGGCCATTCCCAGAGTAGCTGGTAACCAAATTGAGTAAAAAAAATAGTCATTTATGATATATTTGAATGTTTTAAACTCATTGGAATAGGTTCCAAGAGAATTGGATGCATGTAACATAAATTTGAGCACTATTGAAGCTAATACAAAGGCCCACACTATGAAGCTGGACCAAGGAGATGTAGCCCAGGAAGGGTGAACTCCTTCAAAAAAAAATTGTGTATGTAGCTCAGTTATTTGTGCTTGTTGTGTTTTTATATGCAGTTGTTCAAACAATTAAATTCATGCTTTTAATTTCATGCAAAACACTAAATTTCACCAAGTTAGATGAATTGATAATCATATGCCCATGGATAAACTCTTTATGGATAAGCAAACCAAAGCAAAGAAAATTTTATATCTGGAAATGATACTAGCACAACATTAACTAGAAATAAATTTAAGATCAATGGGGGATCTCATGACATAAAAAGCCAAGGATTCCCATAGATTAAACCACCTCCACCCTCAAGCTAACGTGATCCCACTAAAACTGATTAAGAGATCAGAATGCCCAAAACAATCTTGGATGCCTCAGAGTTTCTTCACTAATACCTTGAGGAATTTTCCTGTCTCCACCCACCTAGCAAGGGCTTCCTACAGATTAAACCACCTCCACCCCCAACCCTTGATAATTTTCTTGAGACCACCTCACTCGGTTCCAAAACCTTTTGGCAATCTAAAGCTCAACCAAATAAAAGAACCCCATCACACCATGCCTATCCAAAAATGGCAAGGAAAGGCTAAAAGCATTGTCACACCCAACAAAACCCATGCTAATGATAACAAGAGAACAAAATACACAAATGCATGTACCATGTATTCACAAACCATCTAAGAAATCACACACTTTCTTGATCCAACCTTCATTGCTTGTCCTTTTCTTTCCTTATCCTTCCTTTGCCTTTGTTTCTCCAATGCTAGAGTGCTCCAAGAATTTTCTAAGTGTGCAATAGAATCAGAGAATAGAGAGAGCTCCAAAAATGAAGTGACAAAAGTTGAGAACTGATCATCAAAAGCCTTTTTATCATTGAAGCTTCTATGTTCTTCATTTCCTCTATTTTTCCTTCAATTTTCCTCTCATGCAAATTTGTGACCTTTCATCTCCCTTTTCTCCTATTTTACTTTATTTTCATAAATAAAATGTGAATTAATGCCCCTTTTCCTTTGCCAATTCCTTTTCCAATTTCCTTAGTCATAATAAATTGAAAGTGACACCCACTAGGATGTTTTTCCCAACATTCATCTTGGAATATGTGTCCCATGACCTTGGTCTTATTTTTCCTTTATTGACTTTATTACATGAACTTTTAACCTGGGTCTATTACATATAGAAGAGTTCCATACTGATAAGACTTGAAGAAACCTAATAAGGATGAAGAGAAAAGAATATAATTGACACATTAGGACTATATAGAGGAAAATACGAAGAAAAACTACCCTAACAAATAATGAAGGAACAAGAATAATTCATGTGAACTTTGGGCACATGAATCGACAACCAACAACACTGAAGGAGTGACTAAAGGGAAAGAGAGATGAGGGATCATCCACTTAAGATTTTTGAAATATTGAAAAGTTCCTTCTTCAACTATTTAGAGGGATATTGCAATCTTTAGGTTGCTGTGGACCTTGGGAAGGACTCTGACAAATTTTGTTGGTGATGGGCACATTGAACACCAAAAATTAAGGGATTGAGTTTGTTGTGGACTAATGAATGATGTGTAGAGTGAATGTTTTGCATGTATTTGTTGTTATGGTTGGCTTCATATTGTTGTTGTTTTGTTTGTTGGCTTTGAGCATGGTCATGCCTATTTATTTTTTTGTCATGTGTTCCTATTATGATATTTTTCCATTTTCCATTCTTCTTTTTTCCTTTTTGTGGTTTTGTTTTGGTTTGTTTGTTAGGTGTGGGAATGGAAATCATGAAGAAGAACCAAATAAAACCAAGACAAAAGTGCAAGACCTTGGATAAACCCTTTGCATCAAATAAGTGACAATAGAGGGAAAAAGAAGATGAAAAATTAGCTAGGTGGACCTGGTTGGGTCCACATGAACCTAATAGAAACCAATTTTACAACTATGAAAATAGCATAAGAAATGAACCTTAATTGAAATTGTGCATGGATGATATATATTCTACATCTCATAGATATGTGAGAAATGAAATGAAGGTATAATGATGCTATTTAGTTTGAAATGTCATTTGCTAGGAACCATCATAGTAGAAAGATGAGTGATTGATCTTTAAAAATATTATGACTATATAAATGGTACGTAAATAAAATTTGTACTTACCTTATTTTGTGTAACACAGTGAAGTCATTTAATGGATTACATGCCACATGGAATATCCTGTGGGCATGTATGCAAGAATGACCTATGGTTGATGGTTACCACTACTGATGTGCTTATGCTTATAAACTTTGTTGTGTACATGAATGAAAATGATGAAGGCTAGAAATTGATAGCATGTGCATAGGATGGGATGTGTGCATGTGTGAAACATGATTGCAAAAATGAATATGCACAAGAACTACTAAATAAGCAACAACATAAATGTTATCAACTAGCTAGACCCTTCAAAAGGATTCAACTGAAAGTGCTCGTAATGATAGCCAAGGAAGACGTATGCCAAGGTAAAAAGGTTAAAGGAAAGGAATTGGGTAAGAATTCCTTTAGCTGAATTTGAAAACTATTATTCCAAATTAATGCATGTTTTCCATGGATACCAGTAAATGGAATGGGTAAGGTGAGAATCCTTCAATATGAATATTGTAATAACTTTTGTAATGCATGCTCAGTAAAATGGAGAATTAAAATGTTGATGAATTTAGAGATACACATTTTTCATTTTTGATTGATTGATTTGTTAGAATAAATGTTTAATTGCTTTATGAAATGCTTCGAATAAATGTGACGCACATGTATCATGCAATGACAATGCCATTTCAATTTATTTGAATTTAGTTGGAGTGATATAATTATTACGAGTATAATAATTCTGAGGTCACTTTGGCTATTGTGAATTTTTACAATGAAAATATTGTATATATGAGCATTGAAAAGTGTTGGCTAATTGAACGACCAGATGTAGGAAGAGTGTTGGAATGGGGTGTGAGATCAAAGCCACCATTACATATTAACAATATGCAAAGGATCGCAACAACATGACCAAAACTAGGTATCATGCTATGAGATTAGGCTTTCAAATGAAGCAAGTATAACCAATTAAAATTTCTAGTTTAAATTTATTTAATATATCTCATGGAAAACTAAATGTTGTGACACAGGTGAAATGATGGAGAACGAAGCTTAGGAAGAAGACTATCGTGATGGTATTGTAGTCAGTGGAACTTTGTTTTATCTCATTGGAGCAAGTCATAACTGGTTATTTAATTATAAGACTCCATGAGTAGTGTAGTGGAGCACGCCAAATCGTTACTTAGCCATAAGACTTCGTGCACATGTTATTGCGAGTGTGATGATATTGTAGGTGTGATGATATTGGAGGTGTGATGTTACTAGAGGTGTGATTATAATGGAGGTGTGATTATATTCTTGTCGATAGATGGCTACCTTGATGGTAGATGATACACTCACGCTCACTAGGAGGTGAGTGAGAGAGGGGGATTAACTGGAGCTATAAGAAAGGACTACATGGAGTAGTATATTTTCCACTATGTGTTTCCCCTGGTCGTGAAACTAGTCATTGAGGTATACTTGAGGATGGAGTTGTATGAGTGGAGCAATACATCTGCCACTAAGTGCTTCCCTTAGTGGTGAAACCACTTAGTGAGCTGGATTTAAGATAGAGTTTATCGAAGATTGTATGGAGCTATGAAATACCAAGTATTTGATTTTTTGGTGAAATCACTTAATGCTTGTGATCCAAAGGAATCAAAGAGTAACTATATATATAAATATCAATTTTTAGTTTAAGAAGTTTCTCTATTGAAATTATGGTTTGAATTGATTTAAAATTTTATGGTTAACCTCATAACGAATCTGCTTATGAAATTATGGTTAATCTGACTTGAAATTTTTATGAATCTCATAAGGCTCATGTGATTATGATGTAGGTGAACTATTGAACTATCCAACATAAATATATGAGGTTGACTATAAAGCAAACAACACCAACATGATAATATGAGAGTGCATAGCATCAACATGATGGAATACAAAATCTCAAGAACTAAGTCATTACAATAATATTGGAAACTTATGATATGCACTAATCGCCATGATCTATGCCATGACAAATGTGTTTTGTTAATAAAGAAAGGTAGATGGATTCCTTTGTTGTGAAGACTCTTCCTATGCGAGGAAGCCTTGCCAAGGGATGGATCACTCGAAGGGCTGATGGAACAAATAATCAAATGCCTGAACTTAGAAGGTCTGTGGCTATAAGGAAGAGGAAACCAAATCAAGTTGGTTTTAAAAAGTCATGTGCATACTCATTGGGATCATAAATTCATTGTGTGTGTCCCAGGGGGAAATGAGCTAAATTTGTTCCCTGAAGGAGCCCTACGCATAATGAATGGCATGGATAGACATGTCAATTCAAGACATGGGAAATGTTGCTAAGATAAAGAGCTGTAAATATAGAGCTTGGTTTGTATTGATGTCCTATGTTTTTCAAAACACCAAGGATGGTTTTCCTTTAAGGGGGTAGGGTTTGTAACATCCCCTTGTTTTACCCCTACTTATTGAAATGATAATTGTGATTTTATCGCAGCGCGGAATGAACCACAACTGGCTAGAGCTCTGATAAAACATATCACAATTATAATTAATTACTTAACACAATTAAAGGTTGGAAAACCTTATGAATACTTGGATTGAGGGAAAATTGGTTGCTCACCTAATTTACCTAAATCTGCTTTAATGCCTAAAGCCTTCTTGCCTTCTTTTCTTGCTTGAAAAGCTGTGACCCATACCAGTTGAATAAATGTTAAGACTATTTGTACAATTTGTGGGTCAATTTTCTGATAGGTGTCATACAATGTGATCGATGCTAAACTGAAGCAAGTATAGCTCATTGAAGTGCATTACAAAGCGAAGAAGTGGAATGGTTCCCTCACCTAAAGATGGAGGAGGTGGAATAACAAAAAAAACCACCTCCTAATAGATGAAGGGACATTATTGGCCAAATGGTGAAAGAAGAAAGTGATGCCCATTCATTGGATTCTCTTTCTCTCCCTCTTATAGATCAAGAAAAAAGAACAAATTGAATAGCCAAGTTGGGATCTGATAGCTGAAGAGATAGCAAGAAGAGAGCATAAGGGTGTGATATAATCTTTGATATTAGGAGTGGTAAGCCTTGGTTGGGTTATATTCCCCTATTTTCTAATGCGTTTCCATTGAACTAGTAGCCCGCTCTTTGTGACTTGGCTAATCATCCATGTGGTTATGTTTTATAACTATTGTGTTCTTGTCTAAGATTATGTGGTCGATGTGAACTTTAACAAGTGAATGGACCACTAAGTTCTAGTTGTTGAGTTGGTGAAGCACAAATACAATGGAATTCAACCCATTAGTGTGAACCCTTTCCTTGTGCAAGCATTTCCTTATGGCATGGATCTAGCTTTGGGGTGGTCAGCTACAAGAAAGGTTGTAGTGTGGTTGGTATACGGTTGGGTGGAGAATGGAAATCCCTCCTTCAGTTTCCAACTAAATCAATATATTTAGATAATTACTCTTGGTTATGCATGTTATTCTACAAGCTACGATATGTCTTACTATGCTTATGACTAATGATTTATCCTATGTCATATATGTAAGAATGGATGATTTATTATCTAATCATGGTTGACCATCTAACTTGTATATATATGGTGATTATGAGTTTCTTTAGTTATGTGATTACAAAATTCTTAGTCATTTGAAGGTCTTTGATATGTCCTTTATTGGTGACCTAAAATTACTAAGGACTAACTATGCTTTTATAAGTTTCACTTACCTTTATGTAGTTATAATTTTGGGTATTTCACTATTGTGACCATGTCTTTGTGTGATCTCATTAGTAGTTTAATTTATGTGTTGTCTCTATGGGTCAATTCTACTTTTCAAAGGTTGTTGAGATCTCTATTTGATCATGGTGAGTACTCTTCTTTATATGTCTTCATAGTCAAGATAAGATTATGAACCTATGTGATTGTTGATATCCTCACGATTTACCAAGTTACTTACATGAGTATGCATGGTTTCTTAATATGCTTCAACTAACATGTTATGGTATGTGATTTATATAATATAACATGGCTCATTTCCTAGTTGAAGGTTGTAGAGTCCCTCTTGAGAAGAAAAAGTAATGAGGTGCTATGTGATGCTTGAAGGATTCATCTACAATTATTTAATTCTTTTGTGTGATGTTGTGGGGTCCAAGGCTTCATAAAGGAAGTATGTTATGTGAAGTCCCTGTTAAATATGTTTATTGGAACTATCTATTAGTTTTATTCAATATCTAACAAATTAGCATGTTTGATAGTATTTTCTTGGGACAATCCTTATGATCATGAATGGTGCTATTATATTTTATTTTACAGTATGGATATATTTATAAAATGCATGATGGATAAGTATAATGAGTAGAACATTTTTTGGTATGATAACTAAAACATTATTTTTTATTTAGTAGCTGACTAAAGAAATATTTCCATGTTCAAGAGCGGGTAATTATCCTTAAGAAAATCCTTTTTAAGCTCATATTTTTTTTACAATTTGAGCAACCCCTTTCGAGGCTTAATGAAATTTTTTATATCATTTCGATAAAGGATAAGGACAAAGAATCTATTTCTGATAATGAACGATCTTGAGAATATAAAGATTCTCAGGATGCTCAATTAAGCTACAAATATCTTAATGCACTCGAAGACTAGGTTGGAAGCTTGTCTTTAACTAACTTGCTCCAAACAAACTATAGCAGCATGGGGCTATTCGATCACCTCTAGTCATTCCAAGAAGCAACATAAAATTTCAATGCATCAATAGGTTCCTGCCCAAAATAAGGATCCATTCATAAGTAAATAACACTTTAATGGTCAAATATGTTCATAAAAATAATAAAATAATAAATGAATATAAAACACTACTATAATCCCCACTACATAAATTATCATGGCCTACTTATAAATGATACTTAGAAAATAATATTAAAACTAAGAAGTAAGGCAAGGAATTTATGACAATTATGAGGCCCAACAAGTGTTATCACCATTGTGCACATGACTCAGACTCTCCAAATACTAAAACACCTCACTAAAGTCCTGTTCCTTTGAATATGCCTTTTTGTATGCATGATGAGTGAAGTGCTCCGTGTGAATATGTTATGAAACCAGCTCAAGAAAAAGATAGAAAAGATAGATCAACGCCTTAAAATTTAGCCTCTTCGAGGGGGCAACCTCCTTTACATTACATAAATGAACAATTCTTGGGTGATACAAATGAAAAGACC
>APFE031362844.1:49124-75277 GCA_000404065.3 Pinus taeda
ACTACATGGGTACATCAATATAATAAGTGGGTTGTACTAATAACAATAAGGGGTTACACTAGTAGTATAGGGCCCTAAGAGAATAAGTGTCCCCAAATCTATGATATTTGATGTGAGTGGCCTTGAGAGCATGTTGGATAACTTGTTTGTGCTTCCCTTGTTGTACTTGATGAAACTATTCTAGAAACCCCATCCCCTTGTAATGTATGGTATGCTATAGTTTACTCTAGGCTTACAGGTACTATAGTAGATGGTGATACTTGTGGATTGTCTCCTTTCCCATTAGATAATGCTTCAATTTATTCACAACTTGCACCAAGGCATAGAGCTCCTTATCATAGGTGGGGTAGTTAAGAATTTCCCCATGAAGTAATTCAGAATGGTAGCATGCATGCCTTCCTCCTTGCATCAATATCGCTTACATAGCATACCCATTTGTATTTGTATCCACTTCAAAGGAATGCTACAAGTTTGGAAATGCAAGAATTGGTGCTTGAATTTTCTTCTTCTTTAGCTCCTTAAAGGCCCTCTGCTGATTCTTTCCCCTCTGGAAACTCCTACCACCTGCTGTTATAGTGTAGAGTGTTGATGCTACAACTAAAAATGAGGCTATGAATTTCATCAGGTACTGTGCTGCCTTAATGAAACTCTCGACCTTAGAAACATTAGTAGGCACTGGCCATTTTATGATAACCTCCATCTTGGCAGGATCTATTTTCAACTTTCCTCCACCTATCACATACCCCAAATACACCAAATCATGTTATGCAAACTGATACTTCTCAAGATTTGTTAGCAGCTAGTGCTTCTTTAATGTCTCTAGCACCTACGTCAAATGTGATATGTGTTCCTCCTAGGTAGTGCTGTATACCAGTATATAATCCATATAGACAAAACAAATGAATATATAAAAAGGTGTAGTACATCACTCATTAATCTCACAAACATAGTTGGTGTATTGCATAGGCCAAATGGCATGACAAATCACTCATACAAAGCTTGCCTAGTTTTGAAGGTGTTCTTCCAAGTATCTTCTTCTCTAACTTGAACTTGGTGATATCCAAAATTTAAGTCCATCTTGGTGAAGTATTTTGCTTACTGCAGCTGATCTAGTAGATCATTTATCCTAGGCAGAGGATACCTTTTCTTGAGTGTGATTTTCTTCAACACCATGTAATAAATACACATCCACCAATTCCCATCCTTCTTTGGTACAATGATGAAGGGTGATCCACATGTTGATGTAGTCAATCGAATGACGCCATATTCTAGTAGCTATTGCAACAATTTTTTCACCTCACTTGCTTCTATAATAGACTTTCTATACATTCCAA
Organism: Pinus taeda; assembly: GCA_000404065.3. Classification (NCBI taxonomy): domain Eukaryota; kingdom Viridiplantae; phylum Streptophyta; class Pinopsida; order Pinales; family Pinaceae; genus Pinus; species Pinus taeda. Next base: position 50,459 of record APFE031362844.1, read on the forward strand.
TGTTTGGCAATGGGGATCATGTTGATGGTGTTGGAAATCTATTAACAAAGCGGATCTCCCTGATATGAAGTCCCAATCAGACCCCACACCATTTGGTGTAGGAGTCCCATTCGGTATAAAGGCCCAGTTTACAAATCCTCAAATATTTTCCTTAGCTCTATATGTCAGCACAAGAGAGTGATGCAATGGTGTCTTCAAAAACCAAGAAAGGTGTGCCTAGTGAGTGTGTAGTTGCAACTATGTCAAGGTTATTATATTGAAAAGGGGGGAGAAAAGTGAGCCTCTAAGTGAGAGGGAATAGTACCACCCAAGAAGAGACACACATGAACCAGAAAGCTCCATCTAACATCCAACTGAATAGTCCACAACAGATGCAATGGTCATTATAACCAACATCAAGGAAAGATCTATCTAGTATCCTGCAGAATAGTCCACAGGGATGGGACATAGATAACAACCATTACAACACATACTCAATAAGATAAGCACTAAAATAACCGAAGTAATTTAACTATCTTAGTAAATGTGAAAGAAAACATGAAATAAAAAACTCCACAAAATAGTATTACAAACATTCATAGTCCATATATGAAGAATGTGTCGGCCTTAAAAGGCTTATGTTATTAAGCAAAAGTTCCAAGACACATGTTTACAATGTGCATCACTAGCTATAATAGTGGGACATTGGAGCCACTCCTTTCTCCTCAAAGAACTAGTTGACATCTCTAATGCCTTGCGGGAGAAGCCAAGGTGAAAAAGTCCTTTTCTCATAAAATGAGGGGGTATATATAACCAAGGGGTGATGCTTCCCTTTTGTGACTCTTTGACTACCCTCATGATTGTTCAACTTCCTATGAATTTTCAACTTACATGACTCTCCATATTCATCTGTGTCCTTTGGTCTTCCACTTTACAATACATTTGAATATAATCTACATGGTTCAAAATAGTGATGTGGCATATGATCACTTCATGACATGACACTGCTAACATGGACTAGTTGGTGATGTGGCAATGTCAAATCATTGTTGTTGTTGTTAATGATGTTTGCTTGAGAATACTCTTGTCTTCCACCTTCTCATGACTTGGTGACAAGAATCTTCAATGATCCCAAGTATTAGGTTGTGGTCTTGAGTTGGTGACCTTTTTCCTTGATAGATCAGCTAACATGCTCAAATACAAAAATTTTCTTGCATGTCTTCCTTCATCTCCTTCTTCATCATCCTGCCAGGTTCCTATATCTGCAATTGACTCATGATGAGACGACATCAACCCCAAAACCTCCTAGCATAAGATGGTGCATTCTGGTCCATGGATTGAGCTGGAACTGAGTTATAACTTGGGAAGGGAGGCTCAGTGACTGTGCATTGCACATTCCCAGTAGACAGGATTGAGGCTTGAGGCTTTGAACTGTGCAATGCATAGTTCAGGCTGGGTTGAGAAGTTGTCTTCTTTGCAATTTTGGAGATGAGTGAGTCCGCCTAAAGGAGGGGGCACTGTGGAATATTTCTATAGTTCTGAAGAGGAAGGATGATTGAATTCTGTATAGTTCTGGAAGAAAGTGGTTTAGAATGAGGGTAGGACCACTCAAGGAAACTTATGCACAGTTCTGAAAGGGAAGGTTGACTGAAAATATTGAGCAATTCTGGAAGGGAAGGCTGGTCTTGGGATCAAGAATTGCGTAATGCAGTAGTCAAGGGGCAAAGGAACTACGCATTTTGCAGATCCAGGGGTCAAGGTCACAACTTGCTGACTAGAACTGCGCAATGTGCAGTCCAAGCAAGCTGGGTGAAGCCAAGTTGAAGGGTCAGGAAGCTTCTTTGGAAAAGGTTAAGTGTTGGACAAGTGAGACTAACAGGTGAAGTGATGAAGCTTCGAGTGTGTCCTAACACTTAGAATACTTGATGACTCAACAACATTGATAACCCATGACACATGAACAACAATTTCACTTGCGTGTGACCACTTCATGACCAGCTACGATAGATGCGACACCTAAGATAGACTTTATGACGACCGTGACCACAGTTGTCCGAAAACACTCAAAACTTTGTGAAAGAGTGTGGCATATGTTTAATGGTTAGGAAAACTCATAAACACAAAGATGAGCCCTTGGAAACACCATAATGAGCTTATGCATAAAGTGTGACAACCAACATGCAAAAATACGACATCTTGCCTATCTTACGAAAAGGGGGTGAAACACTTAGCTAAAACACATAGAATGACTTTCAGTGTTTGCGACCATACAGGTCATTGAAGAAATAATGATATGAAAATGATAATTTTTCCTTCATAGTACACTAATAGGTGCATTTAAACTTCATGAAATATTTTCTTTATTTTTCGTACCTATCCTCCAAAGGGTTGTGAATTAGATGGAGTCTTCATGCGATCCTGATATCTAATCTTATATCATACCCGAAGGTTCATTGGTCTTCTTAATTGATGATTATATTTTATCCTTGGGTCCTTAAGTGTCATCTAGCATGTCCTCCTTCTTCATCATCTTGCCATAGTGTAAGAGAGTACCTGCATCTGCAACTCAGTCATGACAAGATGACATCAATATGAAAACCGCTAACCTAAGATAGAGCACTTGGATTCATGAAATAGGCCAAGAATGAGTGACAGGTTAGAGGAGAAGGCCCAATGTTTGTGAAATTGTGCATTTCAGGCAACCAAGGGTCAATCTTGATCATTGAGACTGTGTAGTGTGCAGGTCAGGCTAGACTGAGGGAAATTTTTGCATAGTCCTCACTGAGGGAAAAAATTGTGCAGTGCCCACTGAGGGACATAATTACACAGTTCAACTAGGTATTGGATGTTTTGGTGTGGGGCCCTAGGAGGACAAACTATGCAGTTTTAGGAGGTAAGGGGGACTAGGTAGCCAAGAGGCTTAAGGGACAAAACTACATAGTTTCTAGAGGTAGTGAGATCCGACATAGGGAAGGACATTGGAGGAAGCATCTGCGCAGTTTTGGAGACCAAGGGAGGATGGGATCTCTATGCACTGCGTATTCCAATAGACAAGGGAAAGACTTGGAGGTTGAAGATGTGAAGTGTGCAGTTTACAAAGGCTCAATGAGGCTAGGTTGCTAGGAATCCTACGGAACCTGGCTAAGTGTGGGGTTAGTGGAACCAATGTGAACAATGATAGAACTTGACTATGACCACACACTTGGATACTTAGTGATACAACGTAGATCATACAGAACATATAAAAACATACTTCGCTTAATGCAACAACCTTTGTGGCAACTTACAACAAGTGCGGCCTCGTCGATAGACTTTGGGAGGATAATGATGACACTTGTGTAATGGTGAGTGAAACTTTCGAAATGAGTGTGAAACATGTCTATATGATGAGAAAAAATCACCTTCACAAAGATTTCCGCTTGAAGCAAACCGAAACTCCCCTTTGCATGACAAGCGATAATTCCCATGCCCAAAGACGACATTTGTTATATAAATATAAAAGTGTGAACGACACTTGATATCTGAGAAGGGTGCTTGAAATAATCAACTGACCAATAAGTGACTAAGGAATGATTGATCACAAGATCCATAGTAGGCTCCAAAATTTGAGTGTAAGCCAAAATTTTGGAGGGTATTGCAACCACTACAACACTTAGTGAGGCACAGGTAGAATCCAACTTCTCTATTTTGGTTAATTCTTTCTTGTATGGCCTAGTCCTTCAAGGGGTATTGATTCATCGTGCAGATTAATTCAACATTCCCACTTGCCTCACGAATAGACATGGTCACCTCCATACCTTCTCAGTCAAACAAAACATAATATTAAGCATAATCACAATGTTTTGAGTTGGGAAGAGTAGTGTAGCTCGCAAGCTTAAAATTTTTAGAGTGTAATTTTTCATCTCTGGTGTTGCTCCACTGCTAGTAGGCCTGGAGAGTACCCCGACAAAGTCACGCAAGAACACAAACATTTCTCTATTTCCGACGAGCCTTGACAGTACCCCGACAGAGTTACTTGCTTCACCTCTTTGTGCAGGAAGATTTTCTCTTCTTTCACCTTTATTTATTTATTTAAAGAGAACTATATATCGACACTTATTTATTTTGGGGTAGAAAAGGGATCCCAACTTATTGAAAGAAGAAGAGGTTGTTCCTTCATAGAAGCATATAGAGACCTATGATTTAGGTTTTCTCATTTAGATTTTTCCCCTTCTCTGCTTCTACTAGTTGGATAAGCTTGATAACACCAAAGCAGAAAAACTAAGTATAGACATGAGGTTTCTAGACTAGACGTGGGTTCATGGTTGGACCAAAACTCTCCTTACGGACAGATAATATTTTTCATTGCAACTTCATCGGCCAAATATTTAACCAATACAAGGAAGATGGTCAGATGGCTAGCCAAATTCTAAAGTGTCACAAGACTCTTTATAGTTCGTCCACACACACAATAAGAAGCCAAAACAGGTCCAAAAACGACACTTATTCACATGATGAAAACAAAAGGAAAAATTGAACAAGAAAGAAAACACATAACAAGGAAACATAACCAGAAGACAGGAGAACAAGATGGCTAAAGAAAGTCATATCGACTCAATAAAAGGACACAACACTTCACATTGTCATGTCAGCTCAAATATAAAGACATAACTACTATATATACACAATTAGGGTCACTAGAGAAAAAAAATATTTCAGATTCTTCTCTGAACTTCAAATGCGTGAAGGAGGTACATTAATCTCGGATCAAGGCAATAGAACAATGTCTCAGATCTCTGAAACTTCGGGTAAGCACAGGACCTCAGGTCTTCTTGGATGGGTACATGAATCTGAACCTTGCATTATAGGAGGACACATCTCAGATACCCCTTCTATTTCAGGTATAATTTCAGTAAGCAGATTACAGTCTTCTCCTCCTTGGTGGTGATAGTCTAGGATGTAAGGAAAGACCACATTCACAATCTCATTATATATGTAATGACATAGACCTTAGTGTTGATCACTTTCTCTATTATGTTTTTTATGAAGAAGATGAAGATGATACATTGATCATTGTCACGACATAATAGTAATCCCACAACAATTCTCTCTCAACATACTATACACAGTTATGGCCTCGACATAATGATATTAGTGAAGACAAAGGCATGATGAAGACCTCAGTGCATCAATGAAGACATGGCGATGATAACAAAGAATAATTCAGAAATGATCTAGGTGAAGGAATAACAATGGTGCAACAATAATGACCTCAGTGATGCAGTAAGTGATGACCTCAATGATGAAGCAATGATGATGATCTCAGCAATGACAAAGAAGAGGGTTGGTGTCTTGGTCTTGGAGTGGCATAGCATGTCAAGGGTCACGGTCTTGGTATTTGTCAATTGGAATCTCTATAAGAATAATTTTGTGTGGGTTTTCCTCTCTAAGAGGAAGAGGTTTTGGCCCGGGAAGAAAGCCAAACATATTATGTTCTTGTCTCTTTGTTTAGGTAGCTATTTGATGAATTAACGAAGACACACTCTAATAATAACAAGTAAAGACTATGTTAAGAAGAAAAGTTAAAACACCTCACAAATAGTTATCAAGTATAGAAGAATCCTATTATATCTAATTTCCCTAGTGATCCGGATTTAAACATGAATGCAAAAAATTACAGAGATAACCATAAACACAGAGATGCAAAGGAAATAATACTTCATTTCATTAATGTAAAATACTGAAATATGCTAACAAACAGAAATGGAAATAAAGAATTTAGGGCGATGGTAGCTTATCTCTGAGAAGAGATGTGGCAACTACATGCCTCTAAACTACCTTACAATGAGGCTCAAGGGCCTTTTTTGTTATTGAACAATAAGAGCAAACCATAAACAACCAAAACCCTAACTCGAGGAGACGTAACACCAAGAGTTTATGGGCCCCGTTGGGGTGAGTTGGACAGCCAACTTCCCGGGGTCGCGAATTGGTCATATTATCTCCGTTTGATGCGCATGATAACCCGTTGCAAAGATTTCTTCGAGGACGACCATGGAAAAGACGATTTTAGACAACTAATCACTAGTGGTAGATTTCCAAAAAAACATCGTTTAGGGCCTCAAAACGACTCTCAAAGTTTACAACCTCAAAAACTGCTAAAAATAGTAAACTGTGCTACAATTAAGGAAACTGAAAACTGAAAGAAGTAATTCACAATCATTTACAATAAAACTTGTTACACAACACAAAACTTTCGTAGTGAGACAAGTGTCAAAATAGACCATTTTGCTACAAAACTGTTAGGGACTTTCGTAGGGAACTCTAGGTTTGTTGAACTGGAGTTGTTGGGAAAATTTGTAAAACTGTCAAACAAGTCAATTATGAAATGATAACCTCAAAACAAATGGAATCATGACCTTTCCTCTTTTATGATGACCCTATCAAACACTAAATGTACCATATGACAAATTTCACATGAACCTAAACATAAAAGCCCTATCTAAAATGATTAATCAAAATAAAAATTATTTCTAGGGGTTGTCATGGATAACAATACCAAACATTTTTCACAAGGAAATTTACATCGAGTAAAACCATGTAGAGGGACAGATTGTCTAAGAGAAACCAGATTTGACTTGGTTCAGGGGGGCTTACTAGAGTCACAAGATGCTGACATAACCATCAACGAAGGTTGAAGTCCCTCGACTCCCTGACAGATCCTGAAAATTCCCAAGATTGTAGAGTCACATTTTGAAGCTTGGACCATATCATGTATGGTTTAAGTATAGTTTCTATTGTTGGTTTCAGTAATACCAATTCTCATTGGATAGCAACCATCTTTGTCATAAATTTTACTGAATTTTTCAAATTCAACAATAAGATTTCTCACATCGGAAGACTCTTCTAATAAAAAATTCAAAGATAAATGAATCGGTGAGATCTCATGAGAAAGTTGATTTGAAGAGTTTTCCTCATGCAAGAGAAGAGACGATGAGGGGTGGGAAGGGTTCTTTATGATTCGACTGTTTTCAATTTCATGGACAACCTCACTGCCTTGTGTAAATCGAGGGGATAACTCATTAGATGAATAAATTGAAGAGCATGGAGTCTCTTCGTCACAATTAGATGTATTGCAAATAGTAGGACATAAGAGATAATGAGGTGAAGAGGAAGTTTCTATATGAACATCTTCTTTGATCAAAGAAAAATCTATATCTAAATTATAATATTCATGAGAAACCGAAAGATCATATGATGTGCTTGGGAATTCGTCACGACATACCGAAATAGAGTTATCATCTTTGTAATGATCACCGCCCAAGGCTAGGGGTTGATTTAAAGAACTGATTGCATTGGATTCTCTACCTAGATTATCATATTGAGAATCATTCAAGAATGGAAATGCAATATCTTTACATGGAACATTCTGAAAAAGAGAGGGAAGATTGAAATCTTCTTCACCTTTCTACTCCTCTAACTGCATAATGTGACTAGTTATACCTGATCACAATTTGAGCCAGCAGCTTGAGAATCAAGAGAATGTGAAGAACCAGTTGGTGGAGTAGATCGATCAAGCATGTTAGGGTGAAAAGAGTCGTGATGTGTAGATGATAGAGGATAACAAAAATACAGATTAGCTTTGAGACTAGATTTTTCAACAATGATAACATCTTGTGAAATTGAGTGAGTCATCACCGTAGGCTTCATGAGCCATTCTGGAATTTCCTCCATTAAATTTGAATCATGAAAAGTAGAAGAAGAATGAGAAGATGAGCTAGAGATTTGATTCACATATTTCCTTATTTCACAACCACTGCAAGGAGGCACCTGCATTGGGACTGGAAAGGGAGGAGGATAAAGAAAAAAAGGGGCAGTAAACTCCTCTAAAATTTGAGGTGCCTCATTATTCATAAGAGTTTGGGAAGAATAACAACAAAGAGGTTTAGGTTCACCATATGAAGAGACAAGAACTAAGCGCTCAAACTCTTGTTTCAAGAAATCCCAGTTCAAATATTTTTTAGGAATTTCATAATAGAGGTGAAGGAATCAATCAAAAAAATCCTCAACTAATTCATTAAGCTTCATTCTTAAAATATTGATTCTTCCACAAACATCTCAGTATTTATACTTATCAAAGGCTTTATGAAGCTCCTTGGCAAGCTAGTCGAATGAATGGATAAAAGCAATGGGTAATATATGACACCATCGATTAACACGACCTTCATATGTGAGGGTGAGTAATCTAGCCATGACAACTTTGGAATGTATTCTATTAGAAAAACAAAGATGAACAAATTGAAACATATGTTCATGAATAGTTTATTCACCCTCACCATCAAACTTAAATTCATACAGGTTATGAATAACTTCCGCAGGGATGGTACAATTAAGCTCTTTAGAAAAACGTCCTGGGATTATGATTTATGGAAGAGCCATTTTAAATAAGAGATTCAAACCAGACTCAATGGGCACATCCTGTTGTCTAGCCCTCCTTCTAGCACCATTTTGTTGACAGTGTTCAAAATTAATCAACCAAGGGTCTCTACCCAATATGAAGTCCCAATAAGACCTCACACCATCGGTGTATGAGTCCCATCCGGTATAAAGGCCCAGTTGCCAAATCCTTAGATATTTTTCTTGGCTCTAGTTGTCAGCACAGGAGAGTGATGCAATGGTGTCTTCAAAAGACAAGGGAGGTGTGCCTGGTGAGTGTGCATTTGCGATTGTTTCAAAGTTCTTCTATTGCAAAGGGGGGAGAAAAGCGAACCACTAAGTGAGAGGTAATAGTACCACCCAGGAAGATACATACATGAACTAGAAAGCTCTATCTAACATCTAGTGGAATAATCCATAGTGGATGTGACGGTTGTTACAACCAACATCAAGGAAATATCTATCTAGTATACCATGGAATATTACACAAGGATGGGACAATGATAAAAACCATTACAACACATTCTCAATAAGATAAGCACTAAAATAATCGAATTAGTTCAACTATATTAGTACATGAAATACAAACATTCACAAAATAGTCTTGCAAACAATCATAGTCCATGCATAAAGAATGTGTTAGCCTAAAAGGCTTATGTTATTAAGAAAAATTTCCAAGTAACATGTTTATAATGTACATCACTAGCCCCAATAATGAGACATTGGAGCCACTCCTTACTCCTCAATGAACTAGATGATCTCTCTAATGTCTTGCAGGAGGAGCCAAGGTGAAAAGTCCTTTGCTCATACAATGAGAGGGTATATATAACCAAGGGGTGATGCTTCCCCTTTGTGACTCTTTGACTACCCTCATGATTGTTCAACTTCCTATGTCTTTTCAACTTACATGACTCTCCATATTCATGGGTATCCTTTGGACTTCCACTTTACAATACATTTGAATATAATGTACATGGTTCACAATAGTGATGTGGCATATGATCACTTCATGACATGATAGGACATGACACTACTGACACGGGTTTCTTGGAGATGTGGAAATGTTAAGTAACTGTTGTTGTTGTTAATGATGTATGATTGAGAATACTCTTGTCTTCCACCTCCTCATGGATTAGTGACAGGAGTCTTCAATGATCTCAAGTCTTAGGTTGTGTCCTTGTTGTAGTGGCTACAACACCCTCCAAAATTTTGGCTTGCATCCAAATTTCGGAGCCTTCCTTGGTTTTTCCTTTGATGGTTGCAAAGACTCGAGCTCACCCCATGAGCCCTTGTGAAGTATTTTCACCCTTTTGCTTGTTTGACCAGTGGTCGTATTTTGGCATATTGATTTCTTTTTCATGATTGTGATCTTTTTCTGGTGATTTTTAAGGTTTGTCTTTGTGTGTTTGGGATTTTTTCACTATGTGAACATCTATCATACTCACACACAAAGTTGTAAGCATTGTCGTGCAAGTGTTGTCATGGTCGTCTAAAGGTCTATCTCAAGTGTCGCACTTGTCGTTCTCAAATCTAAGATAGACTCACTGAGGGCATGTTTTGTCTTGTTGTCCTGGTTGTCTATGTTGTCTCATCATTAAAGTATGCTAATTGTATGATCACAATGTCAAGTTTTCACAAGTTCACTTGCCTCCCACAATTAGCCATTTTCCAGAAAATTTGTCTAATTGGACTACCCTCTTCCACCACACACCGACTTAGCTACACTACGAATTCGCAGCCCTCAGTGAACCTACTCTGCTCCTTAGAACTATGCAGTGCTTGAGGATATCCTTGGGGTCAACTGCATTGCGCAATCCTGGAGGTGAGCAGTCTGTTTGCATCCTAGAACTGCACAGGAAACTGCCTCAGTGTCCAAATTGAACTGCTCATTTCTCAAGCACAATCATCAAGCCTCGTTCTTGTCTGCCAGAAGCCTGCACTTCTATGAGACATGGGTCTTCACTTTTCTCCAAAATTGTATAGACATGCCCAGGTGCCTCTCTATTGCCTTGTCCTTCACTACTTTTAGAAACTACGTAGACATGCCCAGGTGCCTCTCTGCTGCCTTGTCCTTCACTACTTTTAGAAACTACGTAGACATGCCCAGTTGTCCCTATGCTGCTTGTCCTACACTGCTCTCAGAAATTGCGCAAAAAATTCCCAACAGGTCCCCTGCATCCCTATCTTGTATTCCCTCAAAGAACTGCGCAAAATTCCCCCCTCAAGGTCCCACCTTGCAACTACCATTGGTGTCCTTCACTATGCAACTCTACCTCCACATGGTCACAACGCAGTTTTTCCCGAAAATGAAGGTTGTGCTCCTGGAGTTCCTCATCCCAGCCTGAGCTATGCTCTCTGTTTTCTCAATGACTTGTCCTCCCTCCCTATCACCTACAACTGTGCATTGCACAGTTATTGGGCCATCTTACCAATTTGTCATTTGTCCCAGGCCCGGAACATGAGAACATTGCATCATTCTACACTAGGAGGTTTTGGATTTGATGTCATCCTATCATGAGTGAATTGCAAGAACAAGTACATTGATAGATCATGGACAGATGACAAACGGGATGAAGAAGGAGTGCATATGCTAGAATACTTGCTTGCAGCTGCACAAATGTACCAAGCATATCCACCAAAAAGCAAAAGGAACACATGCATTGAACCATCATGGAAGACCAAGACCATCGAAGACCCCCAACACTAAGCCATGTGGAGGAGAAGGAAAAGCACACCAAGGGTACACCCGTCACTCAGAAGTGCAACATCTTGAAATGGACACCAAAGTCAGCGAGTATGTGTCAATAGTTTCATGTCGAGTTGTATCATGAGTTGTCTTGACCACATCACCACTGGGCCATATCCATTGTAACTAAATGTAATGTAAAGTGAAAGTCCAATCGATGCACACAAGAAGTCAAAGAATCATGTCAGTTGAAAAGTCATGGTCATGAGGGTAGTCCAAGAGTCATGAGGGTAAGCATCACCCTTGGCTATATATACCCCTCCCATTGTATGAGCAAGGACTTTTCAACTTGGCTCCTCCCACATAGCATTGAGAGTATGTAGGATGTTCTTTGAGGAGTGGGGAGTGGCTCCAATGTCCCACTATTAGGACTACTGATGTATGGTGTACATATGTGTCTTGGGAATTTTGCTTAATTCATAAGTCTGTTAAGGCCAACAAGTTTTCACGCATTTTTTGTATATGTTTGTAAGACTACACTTTAAAAATTTGTGATGCATGTTTGCTTAAACTTGACTAATATAGTTGAACTACTTTGGTTGTTTTATTACTTACATTTTTGAAGATGTGGTGTATTGTTTATCACTGTTATCTCGACCGTGTGGACTACTTCGTAGGACATTAGACATATTTGTCTTCTTTACTTATTATAACGACTATCACATCCGTGTGGACTAATCTGCTAGATGGTGGATATACCATTTCCGGTTCGTGTGTGTCTCTCCCTGGGTGGTACTATTACCTCTCATCTAGAGGCTCACTTTACACTCTCCCTTTATAGTAAGAGAACCCAGACACAAGTTACATTACACACTCACCGATCATTTTGAATATACAAGCATAACACTTTCATGTGTTGAACAACAAGAGGTAAGGAAAATATCTAAGATAATGACAGCCGAGCCATTGTACCAGATGTGAATCCTATACCAAACAGTGTGAGGTCTAGTTGGGACTTCATACTGGGGATTTCTCCTAAATGTTGGTGGGTACAACACCGTCAACATTTTTTGTGCTAGAAGGAGTGCAGCCAACGGTTTATGGCCAAATGTTCCACCAACCCCACTCATATATCCTCTAGTTAAGGAAGTAACACACACTCCCTCTCCCCTACATGCAACTCTGAATTTGGTCATTACTCACCTCCCAAATCCAAACAAGAAATATCATATCAACACATCTGCGTTTTCCATCCCATCACCCGTCAATTTGCTAAAGTTGTTGGATTGATTCTAGGAGTGCACACTCTTCCCTATTCACAGAAGAATCAAATGACTAATCCCACATGAGTGGTAGTCTCACCTGTGGAAGAAGAAATCTTTGCAACTCTTGAAGAGTTGGTCGAATCTGTTGAAAATGAATAGGAACCTCCAATCTTCCGATAGGGAGAAGAAGACAACATCTTACTCTTGGGCTCAGGTTCTGGCACAAGAGGCAGAGGGGAAGGCAATGGAGGAGGCAGGAGTGGAGATGAACCAACAAATTTAGAGGTAGAACCATTAGATTCAAAAGAAGAGGAGGGGGATGAAGAAGAGGAGAACGCGTTGTTGAAGAAACTGTAACTAAGTTTAGTCTTCATGACATTGTAATTATGATTTATATAAAACAAGAAAATGAATTTATTATTATTCCTTGTTGCATGGGTTTCATGAGAAAGAGGTTTATTTTATAGATGGCTCCCACTGAGAGCCTTAGGATGTCAAAGGGTCAATGTCATTCTCTTCTTGAGCCTATATGTAATGTATACAAATCTATATAAATGTTTAGAACAACCCTCCAAGACAAGCACAATCCTCTTGAATAAGGAAGCAAGCAAAATAATAAATAGTGAAGTCATGTCGACATCAAATTCAAATAAATAAACTAAAGAAAGTCATGTTGACTCAATAAAAGGACACAACACTTCACATTTTCATGTCGACTCAAATATAAAGACATAACTACTATATATATACAATTAGGGTCACTAGAGAAAAAAAATATTTCAGATTCTTCTCTAAACTTCAAATGGGTGCAGGAGGTACAGGAATCTCGAATCAAGGCAATAGAACAATGTCTCAGATCTCTGACACTTCGGGTAAGCACAGGACCTCAGATCCTCCTGGATGGGTACATGAATCTAAACCTTGCATTATAGGAGGACACATCTCAAATACCCCTTCTATTTCAGGTATAATTTCAGTAAGCAGATTGTAGTCTTCTCCTCCTTGGTGGTGATAGTCTAGGATGCAAGGAAAGACCACATTCACAATCTCATTATATATGTAATGACATAGACCTTAGTTTTGATCACTTTCTCTATTATGTTTTTTATGAAGAAGATGAAGATGAGACACTGATCATTGTCTTGACATAATAGTAATCCCACAAAAATTCTTTCTCAACATACTATACACAGTTATGGCCTCAACATAATGATATTAGTGAAGACAAAGGCATGATGAAGACCTCAGTGCATCAATGAAGACATGGTGATGATAACAGAGAATAATTCAGAAATGATCTAGGTGAAGAAATAATAATGGTGCAACAATAATGACCTCAGTGATGCAGTAAGTGATGACCTCAATGGTGAAGCAATGATGATGATCTCAGCAATAAAAAAGAAGAGGGTTGGTGTCTTGGTCTTGGAGTGGCATAGCATGTCAAGGGTCACGATCTTGGTATTTGTCAATTGGAATCTCTATAAGAATAATTTTGTGTGGGTTTTCCTCTCTAAGAGGAAGAGGTTTTGGCCCGGGAAGAAAGCCAAACATATTATGTTCTTGTCTCTTTGTTTTGGTAGCTATTTGATGAATTAATGAAGACACACTCTAATAATAACAAGTAAAGACTATGTTAAGAAGAAAAGTTAAAACACCTCACAAATATTATCAAGTATAGAAGAATCCTATTAAATCTAATTGCCCTAGTGATCTGGATTTAAACATGAATGCAAAAAATTACAGAGATAACCGTAAACATGGAGATGCAAAGGAAATAATACTTCATTTCATTAATGTAAAATACTGAAATATGCTAACAAACAGAAATGGAAATAAAGCAGCTAGGGCGATGGTAGCTTATCTCTGAGAAGAGATGTGTCAACTACATGCCTCTAAACTACCTTACAATGAGGCTCAAGGGCCTTTTTTGTTATTGAAAAATAAGAGCAAACCATAAACAACCAAAACCCTAACTCGAGGAGACGTAACACCAAGAGTTTATGGGCCCCGTTGGGGTGAGTTGGACAACCAACTTCCAGGGGTCGCGAATTGGTCATATTATCTCCGTTTGACGCGCATGATAAGTTGTTGCAAAGATATCTTCGAGGATGACCATGGAAAAGACGATTTTAGACAACTTATCACTAGTGTTAGATTTCCAAAAAAACATCGTTTAGGGCCCCAAAACGGCTCCAAAAGTTTACTACCTCAAAAACTGCTAAAAATATTAAACTGTGCTGCAATTAAGGAAACTGAAAACTGAAATAAGTAATTTACAATCATTTACAATAAAACCTGTTACACAACAACAAACTTTCATAGTGAGACAAGTTTCAGAATAGACCATTTTGCTACAGAACTGTTAGGGACTTTCATAGCGAACTCTAGGTTTGTTGAACTGGAGTTGTTGGGAAAGTTTGTAAAACTGTCAAACAAGTCAATTATGAAGCGATAACCTCAAAACAAATGGAATCATGACCTTTCCTCTTTTATGATGACCCTATCAAACACTAAATGTACCATATGACAAATTTCACATGAACCTAAACATAAAAGCCCTATCTAAAATGATTAATCAAAATAAAAATTATTTCTAGGGGTTGTCATGGATAACAATACAAAACATTTTTCACAAGGAAATTTGCATCGAGTAAAACCATGTAGAGGGACAAATTTTATGAGAGAAACCTAATCTGACTTGGTTCAGGGGGGCTTACCAGAGTCACAAGATGCTGACATAACCATCAATGAAGGTTGTCATCCCTCGACTCCCTGGCAGTTCTCGAAAATTCCCAAGATTGTAGAGTCACATTTTGAAGCTTGGACCAGATCATGTATGGTTTAAGGATAGTTTCTATTGTTGGTTTCAGTAATACCAATTCTCATTGGATAGCAACCATCTTTGTCATAGATTTTAGTGAATTTTTCAAATTCAACAATAAGATTGCTCACATCGAAAGACTCTTCTAATAAAAAATTCAAAGATAAATGAATCGGTGAGATCTCATGAGAAAGTTGATTTGAAGAGTTGTCCTCATGCAAGAGAAGAGACGATGAGGGGTGGGAAGGTTCTCTATGATTCAACTGTTTTCAATTTCATGGACAACCTCACTGCCTTGTGTAAATCGAGGGGATAACTCATTATATGAATAAATTGAAGAGCATGGAGTCTCTTCATCACAATTAGATGTATTGCAAATAGTAGGACATAAGAGATAATGAGGTGAAGAGGAATTTTCTACATGAACATCTTCTTTGATCAAAGAAAAATCTAGATCTAAATTATAATCTTCATGAGAAATTGAAAGATCATATCATGTGCTTGGGAATTCGTCACGACATACCGAAATAGAGTTATCATCTTTGGAATGATCACCGCCCAAGGCCGGGGGTTGATTGAAAGAACTGATTCCATTGGATTCTCTACCTAGATTAGCATATTGAGAATCATTCAAGAATGGAAATGCAATATCTTGACATGGAACATTCTGAAAAAGAGAGGGAAGATTGAAATCCTCTTCACTTTTCTACTCCTCTAACTGCATAATGTGACTGGTTATACCTGATCACAATTTGAGCCAGCAACTTGAGAATCAAGAGAATGTGAAGAACTAGTTGGTGGGGTAGATCGATCAAGCATGTTATGGTGTAAAGAGTCGTGATGTGTAGATGATAGAGGATAACAAAAATACAGATTAGCTTTGAGACTAGAGTTTTCCACAATGATAACATCTTGTGAAACCGAGTGAGTTGTCACCATAGGCTTCATAAGCCATTCTGGAATTTCCTCCATTAAATTTGAATCATGAAAAGTAGAATAAGAATGAGAAGATGAACTAGAGATTTGATTCACATATTTTCCAATTTCACAACCACTGCAAGGAGGCACCTGCATTGGGACTGGAAAGGGAGGAGGATAAAGAAAAAAAGGGGCAATAAACTCCTCCTCTGAAATTTGAGGTGCCTCATGATTCATAAGAGTTTGGGAAGAATAACAACCAAGAGGTTTAGGTTCACCATATGAAGAGACAAGAACTAAGCACTCAAACTCTTCTTTCAAGAAATCCCAGTTCAATTTTTTTTTAGGAATTTCATAATAGAGGTGAAGGAATCAATCAGAAAAATCCTCAATTAATTCATTAAGCTTCATTCTTAAAATATTGATTCTTCCACAAACATCTCAGTATTTATACTTATCGAAGGCTTTATGAAGCTCCTTGGCAAGCTAGTTGAATGAATGGATAGAAACAATGGGTAATATATGACACCATCGATTAACATGACCTTCATATGTGAGGGTGAGTAATCTAGCCATGACAACTTTGGAATGTATTCTATTAGAAAAACAAAGATGAACAAACTGAAACATATGTTCACGAATAGTTTATTCACCATCGCCATCAAACTTAAACTCATATAGGTTATGAATAACTTCTGCAGGGATGGTACAATTAAGCTCTTTAGAAAAACATCATGGGATTATGATTTAGGGAAGAGCCATTTTAAATAAGAGATTCAAACCAGACTCAATGGGAACATCCTGTTGTCTAGCCCTCCTTCTAGCACCATTTTGTTGACGATGTTCAAAATCAATCAACCAAGGGGATCTACCCAATATGAAGTCCCAATAAGACCTCACACCATCGGTGTAGGAGTCCCATCCGGTACAAAGGCCCAGTTGCCAAATCCTTAAATATTTTTCTTGGCTCTATTTGTCAACACAGGAGAGTGATGCAATGGTGTCTTCAAAAGACAAGGGAGGTGTGCCTGGTGAGTGTGCATTTACAACTGTTTCAAGGTTCTTCTATTGCAAAGGGGGGAGAAAAGTGAACCTCTAAGTGAGAGGTAATAGTACCACCTAGGAAGATACATACATGAACTAGAAAGCTCTGTCTAACATCTAGTGGAATAATCCATAGTGGATGTGATGGTTGTTACAACCAACATCAAGGAAATATCTATCTAGTATACCATGGAATATTCCACAAGGATGGGACAACGATAAAAACCATTACAACACATTCTCAATAAGATAAGCATTAAAATAATCGAATTAGTTCAACTATATTAGTACATGAAATACAAACATTCACAGAATAGTCTTACAAATAGTCATAGTCCATGCATGAAGAATGTGTTAGCCTTAAAAGGCTTATGTTATTAAGAAAAATTTCCAAGTAACATGTTTATAATGTACATCACTAGCCCCAATAATGGGACATTGGAGCCACTCCTTACTCCTCAAAGAACTAGATGATCTCTCTAATGTCTTGCGGGAGGAGCCAAGGTGAAAAGTCCTCTGCTCATACAATGAGAGGGTATATATAACCAAGGGGTGATGCTTCCCCTTTGTGACTCTTTGAATACCCTCATGGCTGTTCAACTTCCTATGACTTTTCAACTTACATGACTCTCCATATTCATGGGTATCCTTTGGACTTCCACTTTACAATACATTTGAATATAATGTACATGGTTCACAATAGTGACGTGGCATATGATCACTTCATGACATGATAGGACATGACACTACTAACACGGATTTCTTGGAGATGTGGAAATGTTAAGTAACCATTGTTGTTGTTAATGATGTATGCTTGAGAATACTCTTGTCTTCCACCTCCTCATGGATTAGTGACAGGAGTCTTCAATGATCTCAAGTCTTAGGTTGTGTTCTTGTTGTAGTGGCTACAACACCCTCCAAAATTTTGGCTTGCATCCAAATTTCGGAGCCTTCCTTGGTTTTTCCTTTGATGGTTGCAAAGACTCGAGCTCACCCCATGAGCCCTTGTGAAGTATTTTCACCCTTTTGCTTGTTTGAACAGTGGTCGTATTTTGGCATATTGATTTCTTTTTCATGCTTGTGATCTTTTTCTGGTGATTTTTAAGGTTTGACTTTGTGTGTTTGGGTTTTTTTCACTATGTGAATATCCGTCATACTCACACACAAAGTTGTAATCATTGTCGTGCAAGTGTTGTCATGGTCATCTAAAGGTCTATCTCAAGTGTCGCACTTGTCATTCTCAAATCTAAGATAGACTCACTGAGGGCATGTTTTTTCTTGTTGTCCTGGTTGTCTATGTTGTCTCATCATTAAAGTATGCTAATTGTATGATCACAATGTCAAGTTTTCACAAGTTCACTTGCCTCCCACAATTAGCCATTTTCCAGAAAATTTGTCTAATTGTACTACCCTCTTCCACCGCATACCGACTTAGCTACACTATGGAGTCTCAGCCCTCAGTGAACCTACTCTGCTCCTCAGAACTATGTAGTGCTTGAGGCTATCCTCAGGGTCAACTGCACTACGCAATCTTGGAGGTGAGCAATCTGTTTGCATCCTAGAACTGCGCAGGAAACTACCTCAGTGTCCAAATTGAACTGCTCATTTCTCAAGCACAGTCATCAAGCCTCATTCTTGTCTTCTAAAAGCCTGCACTTCTATGAGACATGGGTCTTCAATTTTCTCCAAAATTGTACAGACATGCCCAGGTGCCTCTCTACTGCCTTGTCCTTCACTACTTTTAGAAACTATGTAGACATGCCCAGGTGCTTCTCTGCTGCCTTGTCCTTCACTACTTTTAGAAACTACGTAGACATGCCCAGTTGGCCCTATGCTTGTCTTGCACTGCTCTCAGAAATTGCGCAAAAATTTCCCAGAAGGTCCCCTGCATCCCTATCTTGTCTTCCCTCCAAGAACTGCGCAAAATTCCCCCCTCAAGATCCCACCTTGCAACTACCATTGGTTTCCTTCACTGTGCAACTCTACCTCCCCATGGTCACTATGCAGTTTTTCCCGACAATGAAGGTTGTGCTCCTAGAGTTCCTCATCCTAGCCTGAGCTACGCTCTCTGTTGTCACAATGACTTGTCCTCCCTCCCTATCACCTACAACTATGCATTGCGCAGTTATTGGGCCATCTTACCAATTTGTCATTTCCCCCAGGCCCGGAACATGAGAACATTGCATCATTCTAGACTAGGAGGTTTTGGATTTGATGTCATCCTATCATGAGTGAATTGCAAGAAAAAGTACATTGATAGATCATGGACAGATGACAAACGGGATGAAGAAGGAGTGCACATGCTAGAAGACTTGCTTGCAGCTGCACGAATGTACCAAGCATATCCACCAAAAAGAAAAAGGAACACATGCATTGAACCATCATGCAAGACCAAGACCATTGAAGACCCCCAACACTAAGCCATGTGGAGGAGAAGGCAAAGCACATGAAGGGTACACCCGTCACTCAGAAGTGCAACATCTTGAAATGGACACCAAAGTCAGCGAGTACGTGTCAATAGTGTCATGCCGAGTTGTATCATGAGTTGTCTTGACCACATCACCACTGGGCCATATCCATTGTAACTGAATGTAATGTAAAGTGAAACTCCAATGGATGCACACAAGAAGTCAAAGAATCATGTCAGTTGAAAAGTCATGGTCATGAGGGTAGTCCAAGAGTCATAAAGGCCAAGCATCACCCTTGGCTATATATACCCCTCCCATTGTATGAGCAAGGACTTTTCACCTTGGCTCCTCCCACATAGCATTGAGAGTATGTAGGCTGTTCTTTGAGGAGTGGGGAGTGGCTCCAATGTCCCACTACTAGGACTAGTGATGTATGGTGTACATATGTGTCTTGGGACTTTTGCTTAATTCATAAGTCTGTTAAGGCCAACAAGTTTTCATGCATTTTTTGTATATGTTTGTAAGACTACACTTTAAAAATTTTTGATGCATGTTTTCTTAACCTTTACTAATATAGTTGAACTACTTTGGTTGTTTTAGTACTTACATTTTTTAAGATGTGGTGTATTGTTTATCATTTTTGTCTCGATCGTGTTGACTACTTCGCAGGACATTAGACATATTTGTCTTGTTTACTTATTATAATGACTATCACATCCGTGTGGACTACTCTGCTAGATGGTGGATATACCATTTCCGGTTCATGTGTGTCTCTCCCTGGGTGGTACTATTATCTCTCATCTAGAGGCTCACTTTACACTCTCCCTTTATAGTAAAAGAACCCAAACACAAGTTACATTACACACTCACCTATCATTTTGAATATACAAGCATAACACTCTCATGTGTTGAACAACAAGAGGTAAGGAAAATATCTAAGATAATGACAACTGGGCCATCGTACCAGATGTGAATCCTATACCAAACAGTGTGAGGTCTAGTTGGGACTTCATACTGGGGGTTTCCCCTGAATGTTGGCGGGTACAACACTGTCAACATTTTTTGTGCTAGAAGAAGTGCAGCCAACGATTTATGGTTGAATGTTCCACCAACCCCACTCATATATCCTTTGGTTAAGGAAGTAACACAGACTCCCTCTCCCCTACATGCAACTCTGAATTTGGTCATTACTCACCTCCCAAATCCAAACAAGAAATATCATATCAACACATCTGCATTTTCCATCCCATCACCCGTCAATTTGCTAAAGTTGTTGGATTGATTCTAGGAGTGCACACTCTTCCCTATTCGCAGAAGAATCAAAAGACTACTCCCACATGAGTGGTAGTCTCATCTGTGGAAGAAGAAATCTTCGCAACTCTTCAAGAGTTGGTCAAATCTGTCGAAAATGAATAGGAACCTCCAATCTTCCGATAGGGAGAAAAAGACAACTTCTTACTCTTGGGCTCAGGTTCCGGCACAAGAGGCAGAGGGGAAGGCAACGGAGGAGGCAGGGGTGGAGATGAACCAACAAATTTAGAGGTAGAACTGTCAGATTCAGAAGAAGAGGAGGGGGACGAAGAAGAGGAGAATGAGTTTTTGAAGAAACTGTAACTAAGTTTAGTCTTCATGACATTGTAATTATGATTTATATAAAACAATAAAATGAATTTATTATTATTCCTTGTTGCATGGGTTTCATGAGAAAGAGGTTTATTTTATAGATGGCTCCCACTAAGAGCCTTAGGATGTCAAAGGGTCAATGTCATTCTCTTCTTGAGCCTATATGTAATGTATACAAATCTATATAAATGTTTAGAACAACCCTCCAAGACAAGCACAATCCTCTTGAAGAAGGAAGAAAGAAAAACGATAAAGAGAGAAGTCATGTCGGCCTCAAATTCAAATAAATAAAATAAATAAAGTCATGTCGGCTCAAATATAAAGACATAACTACTATATATACACAATTAGGGTCACTAGAGAAAAAAAATATTTCAGATTCTTCTCTGAACTTCAAATGGGTTCAGGAGGTACAGGAATCTCGGATCAAGGCAATAGAACAATGTCTCAGATCTCTAAAACTTCGGGTAAGCACAAGACCTCAAATCCTCCTGGATGGGTACATGAATCTGAACCTTGCATTATAGGAGGACACATCTCAGATACCCCTTCTATTTCAGGTATAATTTTAGTAAGAAGATTACAGTCTTCTCCTCCTTGGTGGTGATAGTCTAGGATGCAAGGAAAGACCACATTCACAATCTCATTATATATGTAATGACATAGACCTTAGTGTTGATCACTTTCTCTATTATGTTTTTTATGAAGAAGATGAAGATGATACATTGATCTTTGTCTCGACATAATAGTAACCCACAAAAATTCTCTCTCAACATACTATACACAGTTATGGCCTCGACATACTAATATTAGTGAAGACAAAGGCATGATGAAGACCTCAGTGCATCAATGAAGACATGGTGATGATAACAGAGAATAATTAAAAAATGATCTAGGTGAAGGAATAAAAATGGTGCAACAATAATGACCTCAGTGATGCAGTAAGTGATGACCTCAATGGCGAAGCAATGATGATGATCTCACCAATCACAAAGAAGAGGGTTAGTGTCTTGGTCTTGGAGTGGCATAGTATGTCAAGGGTCACGGTCTTGGTATTTGTCAATTGGAATCTCTATAAGAATAATTTTGTGTGGGTTTTCCTCTCTAAGAGGGAGAGGTTTTGGCCCGGGAAGAAAGCCAAACATATTATGTTCTTGTCTCTTTGTTTTGGTAGCTATTTGATGAATTAACGAAGACACACTCTAATAATAACAAGTAAAGACTTTGTTAAGAAGAAAAGTTAAAACACCTCACAAATAGTTATCAAGTATAGAAGAATCCTATTATATCTAATTGCCCTAGTGATCCGGATTTAAACATGAATGCAAAAAATTACAGAGATAACCATAAACACAGAGATGCAAAGGCAATAGTACTTCATTTCATTAATGTAAAATACTGAAATATGCTAACAAACAGAAATGAAAATAAACTAGCCAGCTTACCTCTGAGAAGAGATGTGGCAACTACATGCCTCTGAACTACCTTACAATGAGGCTCAAGGGCATTTTTTGTTATTGAACAATAAGAGCAAACCATAAACAACCAAAACCCTATCTCGAGGAGACGTAACACCAAGAGTTTATGGGCCCCGTTGGGGTGCGTTTGACAGCCAAATTCCCGGGGTTGCGAATTGATCATATTATCTCCATTTGACGCGCATGATAATTTGTTGCAAAGATCTCTTCGAGGACGACCATGGAAAAGATGATTTTAGACAACTAATCACTAGTGGTAGATTTCCAAAAAAACATTGTTTAAGGCCTCAAAACGGCTCCGAAAGTTTACGACCTCAAAAACTGCTAAAAATAGTAAACTGTGCTACAACTAAGGAAACTGAAAGACTAAAAGAAGTAATGGTGTGGGTCCAAGTGGAATTGGCAGGTGGCCGCCAATATCCACCTGAATCATTCCTCCCCCCTTAGGAAGTAGTGGTCCCCATTGCGTTGAGTTCCTCCATGAGATGAGGAAACTTTTGCTGAACTTGGTCCCTAGTGAGCCACTTGCCCTGGTGAAGGAGTTGGCCATCTTTAACAATTCAATACAATTGGATATTCTGCTGGCGAGTGTGATTGATCTGTGTGTCCATGATCAGATCAATTTCAGCTTGTTCCATGCAATCTGGATTTAACTCTATGGGTGTGAGTTGTTCTGTAATGTCGGATGTGTCTAGTTATGGTGGAAATATAGCCAAGGCGGTCCACATTGAACACTGGCTGCAGGCCAAGGAATGGAGTAATGCTGAGCTCAAATTCATTGTCTCCCACGGCGTTGGTAATGGTGTAAGGACCATATCGAAGTGGTCACAGTTTCTGATAAGCTCCGGTAAGGCGTTCCTTTTGCAAATGCAACCAGACTTTGTCGCCTACCTAAAACTTATGTGGCACCCGATGTTGATCATGTCGTTTCTTGTACTTGGCATTTGATTTCTCCAGAATGTCATGGACCTGCTGGCGAATATGTTGGATGTGCTCAATGAAGTTTCTTCCCTTATCTATTTCGGATTGGACATGAGCTGAATCTATGTGAGTAGTTGCAAATGGCATGGCCACATCAACGGGACATAGTGGCTGGAATCCCAAGCCCACCTGAAAAGGGTTGTGGCTAGTCGAGCTGTGGAGAGCCTGGTTGTAGCTGTGCCTAACATAGGGGAGGCGCTCGTCCCATGTGCATGGATTCTTTGAGTTCTACATGCACAGAATCTGTACGATCATCCTATTGACAACCTCTGTCTGGCCATCAGTTTGAGGATGGAAGGTTGTGGACTTAGTGAGTTTGGTGTCCATCATCGACCAAAGACTGGACCAAAATGTACTGAGGAACCTGTTGTGCCGATCTGAGATGATAGACTATAGGATTCCAAAGTGTACCCACACTTGTTCAAAGAAGAGTTTAGCGGTGGCTTCTGCTGTGATATTCTTCTTGCAGACTACCATAATGGCCATCTTCGAGAACCTGTCGACGACCACAAAAACACAGTCATTTCCATGCTTAGTGGAAGGAAGGCCTGACATGTAACCCATGGAGATGGATTTGATGAAAATAATACTGAGGGGGGCATGAATCAATATTATCTAGTCCTTTTAACAATTCTTCCTTATTTATACTTTGAATTATTTTTGCATATCAGTACCATAAAACAATGAGCATGAACAAGAAAAACAGACAGTCACATCAAAGAACACCAGATATAAGGTGGAAACCCAATGTGGGTGAAAACCACCTGCTGCAATATGTCTCTATCTTCTTTCAAATTAGAAACTCCTTTTACAATGGTCTTGTACTGGTGCAGTCCTTTACCAGTACGCAGGCTGTAACCTACAGAGAGCTACAACTCTCTCTCGTTTTCCAGTCTCTCCTGGAAGGAGCTACAACCCCCTACTTCTTTTCTTTCAAGGACCACTTTTCATAAATTTTCAAACTGGATCCATAAATATCAAATGATCATCAAGTACCAGTAAGTCACCCAGATAACCAGATCCACAATAACAGAAAACTAAACCCAGAACACCTTCTGTGGCGTCTCCTGTGGCGCCTCCTGCGGCGTCTCCTGCGACGCCTCCACACTTCCGCAGCTGCAGCGCTTGAGAGATCACCCTTCACTGATTCGCTTTCCATTTCACTTTCATATAGATCGAGCTTTTGAAACAATAACCCAATATT
>APFE031362844.1:83022-99692 GCA_000404065.3 Pinus taeda
TCCTGCGGCACCTCCGCACTTCCGCAGCTGCAGCGCTCGAGAGATCACCTTTCACAGATTCGCTTTCCACTTCACTTTCATATAGATCGAGCTTTTGAAACAATAACCCAATATTTCAGATCTTAAGATATTCAACCCAAAAGCATACACAAGCCAAATGATCTCCTTTTCTTTATATAGGCAAGCTCTTTCTCAAATCATGGACCAATACCACGGGCCAAAACCATAACAAACCAATACCATCAACTCAATACTAGGGATCAACACGTCTGTCGAGATGCCATGGTCCAAAAACCATAGGTTCAAATTCCAAGGACTAACTACCATGGACCAAAGGTAAGTTTTCCCACATGAAATAAACTTTTCTCTGCATAAAATTCCGTGAACTTTTCTCCACATGAAATAAACTTTATAAACTTTTCTCTGCATAAAATTCCGTGAACTTTTCTCCTGCATACTTCTTAATTCTCATCATATTGAGAGCCATGTCATGGGTGTTGCCATCAAGTACAACATCTGTAACATATAACCATACCAGAAACATAATGCCAACTAGATTGATAGGGTCGACTAGGGGTAGGCAGTGGGTATAGAGGCCTTGCTTCTTGATGGTCGGTTTGGCAGTGACACAGGCAGTGCATGATCTGATGTACTTCCTGACATCCTATCGAAGATTCAGCCAATAGAAATACTTCTGCAGCACTGCCACCATTTTCTCGACCCCGAAATGCCCAACAGCCCAATTGTAGTGTGCTTCCCAAACCATCTTGGCACGCTCACTTGAAGGAACACAAAGGTGACCCAAATGGCATAATAGGGCATCCTGGAGGTGAAAATATGGAACATGTTGATCCTCCAAGAGTGTATGGTATGTATGGCCAAATTTTGGGTCACTTTTGTAGAGAAGTGGCTAATCAGAAGTCTTGTGCCCACAAGAGTTGAGAATGGTGGTTAACACCATGATCAGTGGTCAACTGAGGCGATTTGCAACATTATTAGTGTTGCCCTTCTTATACTTGATATTCAAATGGAACTGTTGCAGGTATGTGGACCACTTCTGATGGCAATCATTCTGCAATTTCCCTTGGGTATATATGAATTGCAGGGGTCAGTGGTCTGTGTGGATGACCGTTTCCTTTCCCAAAATGTAATGCTTCCATTGTCAGCAGGCCTGCACAATGGAATACATCTCTTTGTCATAAGTGGGATACTTTTGGACTATGTCTACAAGTGCCTAACTGTGATATGCCACTGGATGCTCGTGTTGAGTAAGGATTGTCCCAATATCATAGTCAGAGGCATCTACCTCGACCTCAAATGGTTGTTGCAAGTCTGGTAATGCGAGCACTAGTGCCAAGCAGAGGCGATCTTTCAACTCTTTTAATGCCTTCTATTGAGACTCAGACCAAAATAATTTAGCTTTCGCTCCTCCATTGGTGACTTGACTAAAGGGCCAAGTGATATGAGAAAATCCCAGCACGAACCTGCAGTAGAAGTTGGCAAGACCCAGAAAGCTGCGAAGCTCTGTCAGAGTGGTTGGAGATGGCCAATCCCAAATGACTTGGATCTTGGCTAGATCCACATGCACCCCCTATTCATCAATAATGTATCCCAAATACTGAACTTGGGTCATGCCAAAAGTGCATTTCTCCAAATTGGCACATAACTTGTGTTGCTGCAGTGTTTGGAGAACCTGTCGGATGTGGTGGAGGTGATCTTCCCAACTCTAGTTGAAGATTAGGATGTCATCCAAGTATACCACTACAAATGAGTTGGTGAATGGCCACAAGATGTCATCCATTGGCCTCATGAAGGCTGCAGGAGCATTCTTCAATCCGAAAGGCATAATCAACCATTCGAAAAGGCCCTCCTTGGCTTTGAAGGCAGTCTTCCACACATCAGAGGATTCGAATGGTACCTGGTGATATCCTGACTTCAAATCGATCTTGCTAAAATATTCCCCCCCCCTTCAGTTGGTCCAGGAGGTCATCAATCCGTGGGATCGAGTACCTATTACGAACAGTGACCTTGTTCAGCGCCCAATAGTCAATGCGGAGTCTCCAAGTCCCATCCTTCTTCTTTACCAACACGATCGAGCTCCCATAGGGCGATGAACTTAGATGGATGTCACCTTCCTATAGTAGCTCCTGAATCTGTCTCTTGATTTCATCATTATCCAGAATGGAGTTACAATAGATTAGTCCATTGGGCAGTGGTGCACCTGGGGTCATATCGATGGAGTGCTTGACCTGACAGTGCAGAGGAACCTTGGCGGTGGAGGTGATGATGTCCTTCTACTCCTCCATGACCTTGTCCATCTGTAGTTGTCATGTGAAGGGGCCCTATCTAGAGATCGTGGCCATTGTCTTATTCTTTCCTTGAGGGTGTATCATCAGGAAAAAAATTTCCCAGATTTGGAAATGAGCTTACTACATTATTTTGTAATAACCAAAGAGATGGCGATAGGTAGTGCTACCTCCGGTATCATGTACAACTTATTTCCCAAAGTAACAATAACAGCACGAGGCCTTGATTCATACATAGCATGTCACTTCCACAAGTATGGTTGTCCTAATAATACATCACAAACTTCAAGGGGAGCAATGTCACACAACACCTCATCCATGAAGGGCTTGATGTTGTATGGAAGGAAACACTACTAGCTCACGCAAAGATCATGTCCTTGGTGAAGCCACCCAATGGTGTACAGTTGTTGATGTGTTGTGGTCGGTAAGCCCAACCGCTGCATGACCTCTGCCGAAATAAGGTTCTTTTGGCTCCCACTTTCGACAATGAACTGTAGCGGGGAGCCCTTTACCCACATCTGGGAGTGGAAGAGACGCTCCTCCTCCTCTAGATCTTTTGGTTCCTCCTTCTGGATCTTCTTGGTGGAAATGATGGTGTTGGGCTCCGCATCAATAATCTGCTTCCCTTTTTCATTCCCCTTGTCGGGTTCTGACTCAAAGTCGGAACATGCATCTGATTCTGAAACCTTTAGCTCAGCCACTAGTGACTACTTGGCCCGACACTCACTTGTGTTGTGAGTGGAGGTCTCATGGAACTCACACCACTTTCCCATGTCCTTTTTCGGCTTCGCGGCAATGTTATTTTCTTGCAGCTTTGGTGGGTTGTCTTGGGCCACCCTGCCTTGGCTTTGTCCTTTTTTCTACAGTTTTGGGGTGCCTTTCCCTTGCTTCGGATTCGCAGATCTAAAGTCTCGCTTCTTCTGTTTAAACTTGTGCTCGACCTTGACGGCATATCGATATGTTGTGCCGAGTGAGGAGATGTTCAGGAATTTTATTTCTTCCTGGATGTACTTGTGCACGAAGCCGTGATATTTTAGTACCAAATGATGCTTTGAATCCTTGATACCCAACTTTGTGTGAAGGGTATGGAAAATATTGGTAAACTCCGGCACGTCTTGGTCCCTTCCCTGGCCCAACGTGGTCCACTTAATGTATTGATCCTCATAGCTTCCGACAGGGTAGTACTTCTACTTGATGGCATCCCAGAATGAATTCCAAGTGGGTGCAGATGAAAATAGTGAGCCTGTACTTTCATCCTTCTGCTCACAGTAGGTTTCCCACTAGTCCTTGACGTGGGGGGCTACTTTGAGAAGAATGAAAATAATATTTTCCCGACTGGAAAAATCATGAACAAAAAAATAACCCTTTAGCAGATTTAACCATTTATCAGCGCATCTGCATCTATTTGATGCTCAAATAAGTGGATTTCAAATTAACTTGTACCTTAAACGGTATGGCATTTCTAGAGTAGCTGTTGGAAGCTGATGCGTTGCCCCTGGGTAGCCACTGAAGGATATGGGAAAAGTTGTCCATCATCGTGTTCCTTTGTCGTTCGAGGGCTTCTTCGAGCAAGATTTTGATAGGATCTTCTGCCCCCTCGTCTTTCTTTTCATCCACCATGGGAGGCCATCGGGATTTGCAAGGCTGGTCTTGCAAAGGTTAACCTAGTTTAAGCCCTAACTCCTTATATCTTGACCTTGTTGGGGACATGCAAAGAAAATAATACCACTCTGATACCACCGATCTGGATTTAAATAGGAAGCAACAAATTATAGAGATAACCATAAACATAGAGATGTAGTGGAAATAATACTTCATTTCATTAATGTAAAATACTGAAATATGCTTCCAAATAGAAAAGGAAATAAAGCAGCTATGGTGATGGTAGCTTATCTATGAGAAGAGATGTGGTGGCTACATGCCTCTGAACTGCCTTACAATGAGGCTCAAGGGCCTTTTTTATTGAATAATAAGAGCAAACCCTAAACAACCAAAACCTTAACCCGAGGAGGTGTAACACCAAGAGTTTATGGGCCCCGTTGGGGTGAGTTGGACAGCCAACTTGCCGGGGTCGCAACTTGGTCAAATTATCTTCATTTGACACACATGATAACCCATTGGAAATATCTCTCCGAGGAATATGACGAAAAGGACAATTTTGGATAGAAAATTTTTAGCAGTAGATTTCCAAAAAACCGTCGTTTAGGGCCTCAAAAGGGCTCCAGAAGTTTAGGACCCGAAAAACTATTAAAAATAGTAAGTTGTGCTACAATTAAGGAAACTGAAAAACTGAAAGAAGTCATGGTGGGGGTCCAAGTGGAATTGGCAGGTGGCCACCATTATCCACCTGGATAACCTAGATTCTTCAACATGGAATCAACGCTAAGGTGATGAATTCAAAGGAAGGATAACAAAGAGACATTCAAGGATCAAGCTTTAACAAGAACATCAAAGCAAGTTGAATGGTTTTGTCAAGATTAAAGGATCAAAGAAGCAGTCTACAATAGGAAGAACCTTTTCTCCATAGTCATCATCAAAATGCCACCAAGACTCCTATCATGATATCTACAAAGAAATGTAACTCAAAGGACCTCAAAATAAACATCTAATCATCTCGGAAAATATTGAGCCAGTCCTGATCCACTCTACAAAAGAAGGTAAAGAATATTAAAGGTGAGAAGACATTGTCATCTTCAAGGTTATAATCAATCAAGGATCATCACCTTATATGAGAAGAAGATCATTTGAGAATGAAACAAATCATCTTCATCAAAAGGAGAAACCTTTTCTATTGAGGAAAGGATCTCTCATTTGCAAGAAGGTCATCCAAGAAAAATCCCTCATATATCTTCTTTAACCATCATCAAAGAAATCAAGGTGAATATTTCATCTTCACACGACAAGTAAATATGTTTTCATTCTATAATTATGGTTAAATAACTTAATGAATGTAAGGACATCTATAAATTGGATGTGTCATCAAGATTCCTTGCATGAAGAAGGAGGATATACATAGTCCTTTAAGTAGCTAAAATTACCAAAAGGTCTCCCTTGAATTCATGGAAAGGGATACTTATGAAAGATCCCCTCATATAGCAATATTGGAGACATCAAAGGAAAACTCACTCTCTGAAGGTGCAATGAAGAAGGTCACATGAAATCTGATCTACATGGAAGCAAAGGTATCAAAGGATGTAGGATATCTTCATAAGGTCCCATCTACAAGATTGAGGAAGGAAGATAACCATCATTGATCTATAATGCACTAACAAATAATCAACGTAAAAAATATCCATGAGCTACCTCATTCGACAACTTATGGTCTCTGTGCTAAATAGAGAAAGACAAGTCAATGGAAAAAGTATTGAAGGTTAAAAGGACTCAAACATGTGCAAAAATAAAGGCAAGTTTGAAATAAGTATAGCTAAGATTTAATGCTATGGAAAGTTTATAGAAAGAAACTCATATCACTAGAAATATGGAGGAAGCTGAAGAAAGGTACCATGGAAAGAGGGAGTAAAAAAACTCTCCTATGAGTAAGATGGTATCCCCCACAAAAGGGTCCTATCATAAGCTCCTAAATCTTGTGTTAGAGACATGACCAAGTTAATAAGATGCATCATGGTGTCATGGAAGTATTAGAAACAAGATCTCATGACATCACCATGGGAATCATGAAGGATAAGATCCATGGAAAACAAACATGTAGGACAGAGCCCTTGAGAACTTCAGTGAACATTAAAGGAAAGGCAGGAGTCATCTAGGAGAAGGCTCATCATACATCAAATTCAAAAAGGAAACATCTTCCAGTTGGGGATATACAAGATCCTCAGAATTCTATGATGGAATCCTCATCATAGGGTTCACTAATAACGGGAACTCCAACTTATGGAATCCATGAGACGGTGATGTGATGACATAAAGCAGATCAAGGGATTGAAGATCTCTTCAATCTAGGAAACTGTTAGAAGAAGCCTTGATGATTTGAAGGTAAAAATAAGGTATGTATGCTTGTGTTTAATATTATAATGACATGTCATATGGTTGTAGGTAACATAGATCATTACTTCTATCTTGAGAAGCATGATCAAGAGAAAAATGATCTCCTCCTCTGAAAGGATGCAAGAAGACGTAAGACACACTAGATGAAATCAACATAATGTGTCCTCATGTGAAGTATGAGGTGTATGATCAAAACCAAGAAAATCTGATTAAAAGCACCTAGGAATGGAATGTGTAAGGAAGGAAGATATTGTGAGATATGCAACCCCGATGAAGGCAATAAACATCCAAAAGATCAAGAATACTTGAATATAAAATCTGTCGATGCAGACTCTAATGAAAAAGATGTAGACTCTTGACAGTGGATATCTTTGGGAGATTTGTCAACATAAATGCAGGATGTTGATACCTACAAAAACATGTCATGATGAAGACCCATCTAGTAAGATATGATTTGATTTAATGATATATTTTGATTTCTTGAATAATATCTAGATAACTTCATGCAAGGCTACTTACAAGTACAACTAGCATTAATGTGATGAATGGAAGAAGCATGATGAGAAAGAAGTAGTCATCTGACGAAGGTTCCAGATATGAATAATACCACTTTCCATGAAGAAAGAAATGACATGACGAACTAAGGAGGAAAGTGATCGATGGTTGTTTCCCTACAAGAAAGAAGCTCAACTGATTTTCATGACATCAAGGAGATAAGTTGATCAAGCAACTGAAGGACCCATGAAGAAGAAGTTGCTAATGTATAGAAGATTCCATAGCTAAGAGGAAGCTCTAACAAGTCCCTGATCAAGAGGTAGTCTGAATTAGATCACCCTTGATTAAAAAAGAGTGACAATTGTTTTTTTTCTATTTCATTCGTCATGCACTAGACCAAGACTAATAGTCGTAATTCTAGGTGAAGGCCATGAATGGAAATGTAGACACATGATAGACACAACATTCTTGTCTTCACCTAGGAAGAAAGGATGGAGTGTTGGGTAATCATTTGGCATCTGATGCTCTTTAAGGATGTGTAGGGCATCTAAGATAAGAGTAGGCAAGAGGACTAATATTCTTGAAGGGTTAGGAACCCAAGATAAGAATATTCCTAGAAGTTCATACTCAGTGAACACTTGGGTGGGTATGTACATTGAGAGACAATGATGAAGGTGTCTATAGTCATTGGTCTCGCCAACATTGTGCTCTGACTTGATAAGAGATAGAGTTGTCAATCAAGGCCTTGTTTTGGAAACAATGTTGGCTACTATGATGCTATATAAATGGGTTACCAAACCAATTCTTCTTATGAGAAATTCTTCAGATTGAGAATGACCAAGTAATATCATGAATACCTCCCTATTTAAGAGGGAGTGTTGAATAGATTTTAACTAGGTTCGGTCTTCATGACATTGCAATTATGATTTTTGTAAAAAAATAAAATGAATTTATTATTATTCCTTGTTGCATGGGTTTCATGAGAAACAGGTTTATTTTATAGATGGATCCTATTGAGAGACTTAGGATGTCAAATATTCAATGCCATGCTCTTCTTGATCCTATATGTAATTTATACAAGTCTATAGAGGTCTAGAACAACCCTCCAAGATATGCACAATCCTCTTGAAGAAGGCAACAAGAAAAAAGATAAAGAGAGAAGTCATGTCAGCCTCAAATTGAATTAAATAAACTAAAGAAAGTCATGTCAGCTCAATAAAAGGACACAACACTTCACACTATCACATCAGCTCAAATACAGAGACATAACTACTATATATGTGCAGTTAGGGTCACCATAGAAAATAAACATTTCAGATTCTTCTCTAAACTTCAGATGGGTGCAGGAGGTACATGAATCTGAGATCAAGGCAACATAAATGTGTCTCAGATCTCTAAAAATTTGGGTAAGTATAGGACCTCAAATCCTCTTGGATGGGTATAGGAATCTGAACCTCGCATTATAGGTGGACACATCTCGGATACCCCTGCTATTTCGGGTATAATCTCAGTAAGCAGATTACATTCTTCTCCTCCTTGGCGGTGACAATCAAGGGTGCAAGGAAAGACCACAGTCAAAATCTCATTATAGATGTAATGACATAGAACTTATTGTTGATCACTGTATCGGTATGTTTGTTATGAAGAAGATGAAGATGATACACTAATCACTGTCTCGACATAATAGTAATCCCACAATAATTCTCTCTCAACATACTATACACATTTATGGCCTCAACATAATGATATTAGTGAAGACAAGGGCATGATGAAGACCTCAGCGCATCGATGAAGACATGGTGATGATAACAGAGAATAATTCAGAAATGATCTAGGTGAAGGAATAGCAATGGTGCAACAATAATGACCTCAGTGATGCAGTAAGTGATGAACTCAATGGTGAAGCAATGATGATGATCTTAGCAATGAAAAAGAAGAGGATTGGTGTCTTGTTCTTGCAGTGGTATAACATGTCATGGGTCACGCTCTTCATATTCATCAATTGGAATCTCTATAAGAAGATTTTGTTTGTTTTCCTCTCTAAGAGGAAGAGGTTTTGGCCCTGGTAGAAAGCCAAACATCTTATGTTCTTGTCTCTTCGTTTTGGTAGCTATTTGATGAACTAACAAAGACACACTCTAATAATAACAAGTGAAGACTATGTTAAGAAGAAAAGTTAAAACACCTCACAAATAGTTATCAAGTCTAGAAGAATCGTATTATATCTAATTTCCCGATATTCTTCAACATGAGAAAAATCTGGAATGGATGACCGAGGGCCCACTGGCACTCCTGAGTGTCTTGTACAAGATTCCAAGGCACACAAAGAAGTTGTTAATGAAGTATGACCTTGATAAGATAGTGAAGGCAGAAAATCACTTAGACATGTTCTACCTACATCTATAGACACTTGAGGTACGCTATGACGACGTTGCATGTAGATTGTTTCCATATATCTTGGATGGCAAAACAACTGATGGTACCACAACCTTCCTATGAACTCCATTCAGAACCAGGGGGTGTTCAAGAGAATTTTTCTTGAGAAGTTTGCTGAAGACAAAGCCCTCGCCATGTTGCTAAAGGTGTTGGGTAGTCTCAAGATGGAGCATAAAGAAAAAGTTAAATATTTCATCTAGAGTTTTAACCACATCTTGAACAAGTTCACAGTAGACACCAAACCTCATGAATCCATCACTTTTGACTCCTACACGTCTGCACTAGCAACCAACATTGCACGGTTCATCAAGCAAGCTGTCAAAACAATACTATTGGAAAATTTCCAAGAGCCAATTACTATGGAGAAAGACCTGTGCGCTATTGGAGTCATTGTAGATGACGAATCAGCTAAGGACTTTGAAGACATGGCCAGGAGGTCTTAGACCACTATGAATAAGGCAAAGGAAAAGGATGCAAGTGAAATTGAGAGCCTTACTCGTCTCATTAAGTCCTTGACAACCGAAGTTTCTTAACTCAAACAACAGACGAGCAAGACAACCGTGAACAGTAGGCCTCCCAAGTTTGCATAGAAGAAGAACATGACTTTGGGCAGCAACAGTAGCCACCCAGCCAGATCTGTGTAGAGCTCTAACCTTGTTCTCAGTTTGGATTAGATCGTGACATATCATTACTGCAAGTTCCATGGTGAACGACATTCAGAGAGGACTTTCCTAGATATGGAACCAAGGAATGAGCACCCTGGTCACATAGTTGTCCGATCAATTTGTGGCCAGTGAGCAGGCTGAGCCTGATGATGAAGATGAATAAGAAGTTGTTGCATCTGGTGAAGCTCCAAGTATTAGGCATGTTATTAACATGTATCACTGCGCTCACACTTGTCAGAAGATGACCACCGAGAAGGAGCTTCGAGCGATGGCCCGACCCCAAAGAAAAACAATAGATACAACTTGAGAAGTCAAGGGGCCCCCAATGTCTTTGAGATACCGTAAGAAAAATTCAGGCAACAACAGCTCAAAACAGTTGATTCGTCGGTCACCTCAACACAGAAAACTCAAAGCAAGTCCGAGAATATGGCTACATCTAAAGGTACATCTGTGAGCAGCAAAGACAATAGAGTCCCATAAGACAACATGAACACAAGTCTACCACTGAACATCTCGGTGAATATTCCTGCTCTGGACTACAACATTGTCAGAGACATGAAAAGACCCGTGAAAAAATATCTCTGTATGAGTTAACCAAGATCACATCTCAGCGGAACATTCTTCTACGTGCACTGGGGAAAACATCCACAAATAGTGTTACCTCTTCCAACAAGGGATGAAGTAAGTCTCCAAACTCACTCACATTTGTGCTCAACACGCTTCATATGGAGGAAGTAAACTCGCTCTTCCCACCATTCTTGTTGTCATTCAAGATATACAACTTCAATGTTCACAACTGTTTGGTTGATTCTGGCACATCAGTCAATGTCATGCCACTCTCCATTTCTAAGAATATTAATGCTCAATGGAGCAGCACAACTGCGTAAATCATCCAATTAGAAAGAATGCATGTGTCATCCATTGGTGAACTCAGGGATGTGACCATCCGATTATCATCCGGCGAATGAGTTCATTAGTGCATTAACATCGTGATTGTGGACATCCCGGAAGCATATGGCTTACTACTTAACAAAGACTAATCTAGCAAGCTGTAAGAATACTTTGCTACCAACTGGTCACACTTATGACTTCTGACAAGGGAAAAAACAACCAGATCGGGGTGTTTTCAAAAAGATACATGAAGCACAACGTGACTCCCTTGGATGGTGAAAAAGAATTGTTGGCTTTCGCAGAACTCATGTTTGGAAAATGCCTTCTGGAAACACAGTTGGGGTGTTATCTTGCACATCTAGTTCCCACCCCACCAAATACAAAGTTGGGTCTCCTTCCTTGTCCAACTAGCGAAAATGAAACATGTACAATAGACTGTATCAGTAATAGGGCAGTGATAGTAGTACTAGTAAAGTGAGCGGTCCTTGTATAGATGATATGTGGACCTTGTACTTTGATGTATCTAAGACACAGGAGGGCTCTGGGGCCAATTGTGTCTTGACAGACCCACTGTAGAGGAAAAATTTAGTCTCTAACCATTTGGAGTTCGAGTGCACGAACAACACCACCGAGTATGAAGCACTCATCTTGGGCTTGTAGAAATCCATCAGCCTCAAAGTTGTTGTGTTAAAAGTGATAGGCGATTCAGATATCGTGGTGCATTAGGTACATAATACTATACACTTTATGTCACCCCATCTTAAGAGTTATCAACAAGAGGTATGATGAATCATCTCTAACTTCCAAGATTTCAATATTATTTATGTACCAAGAATGTGTAATGCAGTTGCAAATGCTCTAGAAAATGTAGTTGCTAGGACGAAACCATTAAGGGATATATTTTCAGTTGAAGTTTTTTATAAACCATATGTCCCGAACAACATCACTAGTTTACGTGTTTTTCATGATGATTAATAGATACTACATTTTATGGCTAACACTAACATCTTCAAGGATGAAATGATAGATGAAGATGAGCATGATCAGTCTCTGCAAGAAGCTGCTGATGACAACAAAGGAAACCTCATCCCCAAGGGTGTGGTGTCACTTGAGAAGTTGTATGACTTGCAGAACCACTTTCGGGAACCCCCGAATGCCAAAACCCACAGTTCCGCAATGTTGTACGAACAACTTAATCTGGGGACAGACAAAGATCCAAAGTTTGTGAATCTCGGTACATGTTGCACACCAGAAGAGAGACAAGATTTTGTCCACCTATTCAGATAATATTGTGATGTGTTTGCGTGGACATACCATCACTTGAAAACATATGAAATGCGAATAATCTAGCATGTCATTCCAATCAAGGGGCCAAGCCTTCTAAG
The DNA here is from genome assembly GCA_000404065.3 of Pinus taeda. Taxonomy (NCBI): domain Eukaryota; kingdom Viridiplantae; phylum Streptophyta; class Pinopsida; order Pinales; family Pinaceae; genus Pinus; species Pinus taeda. Next base: position 95,203 of record APFE031362844.1, read on the forward strand.
CAAAAGATAAGGAAAATTCATCCATCACTTGAGCCCCATATAAAGAAAGAATTGACTAAGATTCTAGATTCTCAGATCATCTACAAGGTTTGTCATTCCACGTGGTTTCAAATCTATTAGAAAGAAGTCTATGGAGATACGCCTATGCGTTCATTTCCAAAATCTTAACCGTGCCTCGAACAAAGATAACTACCAAGTTTCGTCTATGGAGAAAATACTGCAAATAGTATCTAGAGTAGAGATGTTTTTTTTGATTGATGGTCTCTTAGGATATAACAAGGTTCTGGTAATAGATCCTGATAGACTTAAGACAACATTATGTACCAAGTGGGGTACGTTCACTTACTCTAGAATTCCATTTGGGTTGGGAAATGCAGGATCTACATCTCAGCGCACAATGGACATCACTTTCCATGGGCTCATCGGACAGAGAGTAGTGGTCTACCTTGATAACGTGATAGTCTTCTCTAGACAACGGTCAGACCACTTGCACCATCTTAAGAAAATCTTTGATCAATGTCGAAAGTACAAGATATCCTTGAATCACAAGAAGAGCATCTTCGTAGTGTCTGAGGGTAACCTCCTTGGGCACATCATTTCCAAGAGTGGGATCAAGGTAGATCTGGATAGATTTTGGACCATCACATAGATTCCTTACATCGTGAAATGGAAAGCTATGTTTTCCTTCCTGGGGAAGATCAAATTCTTCAGAAAGTTCATCATTGATTATGTGCAGATTGTCAAACGCATTCAGAGATGACCAAGAAGGACAAAGTGTACAGTTTGGGGAAAAAGGAAAAGGAAGCATTCACCTGGATTAAGAAATCAATAACAGAGGCCCTTACATTATACAACCCAAACTTCAACAAGGATTTCTTGCTCCACAATTTTTCTTCTGACACTTCACTCGCTATCATGCTCACTCAGAAGGACGAGTTGAACAACGAACGTCATATCTCTTTCATGAGCATGAGCTTGCAAGGACCTGAACTAAACTATCCCGCCATGGAAAAACAAGCATATGTAGTATACAAGGCGGTTAAGCACTTCAAACCCTACCCCTTGAAAAATCATTGCATTATCTTTGTGCCACATCCAGCAGTCATATCACTGCTTATTTAGCAAGAGTTGGGTGAGAGAAGGGCGAACTGGATGACAGCACTGCAAGAATATGATCTTTACATCAAGCTGGTTCACACCATCAAGAGTCACGATCTTTGCATACTAGCAATGGAAGTAGTGCATGTGCAAGAGGAAGAAAAAGAGCTCATCAGCTAGGAGCAAGATATTGAAATGTATAATGTTGAACGATACCCCCCCCCCCCCCCACTTCACACAAAAACTCTTGGTACGCAGATGTGCACTAGTACCTTGAGCATGACACCATGCCCTCTCACCTCTCTATGCGAAAGAAGACGGCACTCTAAGTCAAAGCTCTATTTTATAAGTTGGTGCATGGAGTTATTTATAGAAAACACCACAGTGGTGTTTTGCTTAGGTTCCTGGAGGCACGAGATTCAGAAAGAGAGTTACATGATCTCCATGACGGACCAGTGGAGGGTTACTTTGTGGGTATCACAACAATGCATAAGGTCATAAGGGTCAGTTTCTACTAACCTACATTATTCAAATATGCACATGCTTATGCCCACAAGTGTCATGTGCCGACATAAAACAAAGGTCAAGAGCCCTGTTGTAGCCGGTTGTAGTGGACGAACCATTCCAACGGTGGGGCTCAGACATCATTGGGGATATTTTCCCACATTTGTCAAAGAAACATTGTTACATATTAATTGCTACATATTACTTTACGTGGTGGACAGAAGCAGTTTTGCTGAAACAAGTGAATGACCAGGAAGTCATCAACTTCGTACAGCAAAACATCATTTCTAGGTTTGGAATTCCTGTATCACTTGTTCTTGACAATGAAACATACTTTTCCTTGTTAAATATTTATGCCTTTGCATTGAAAAATGGTATTGTGTTAAAGCATCATGCTAACTACTACTTGTAGGGAAATGGTCTTATTGAGTCCACGAACAAGAAACTTATCCACATCATAAAAAAAAAAAAAAAAACATTTACTCTAAACAACGAAACTGGCACTCTTCTCTGGTGAATGCTCTATGGGATGACCAAGTCACACCTAATTCATCTCTGAATACCTCCCCCTACTTCCTAGTATACGAAAAAGAAGCCATCCTCCTGTCAAACATCTAACTTCCTGCTCTCGAGTTGTCCCAAGAATCCCAAGGCAAGTCATGTCTATTAGTTCAGCATAGGGTGCACACATTGCACAAGCTACAAGAAGAAAGGGTGAAAGAAAAATAAAGGGTTACACTTCACCATAACCATATCAAGAGATGGCTACAGAAATTCTGTAGGGAGTACCATCTTCACTATGGGTGACTTTGTTATGCAACCAACTCACAAAATAGAAGAAAAGATAGATGAATGCCTTCAAAATCAACCTCTTCAAGGGGGCAACCTCATTTACATTACAAAAATGAACAATTCTTGGATGATACAAATGACTAAACCTCCTTTCTATATATAGGAGTCTAAGGGGTCAAAATATAATCAAAGCCGACATAACAATAATAACATAAGGGCGCAAAAATAACAATAGTGGGTTTCTATGGGGCACACTAATAACAATATAGGGAAAATAGGGGCACAATAATAACAATAAGGGATACAATGACAATAGTAATGGGGGAATCACTAGTATAATAGGGACCTAACATGTCCCTCTCCTTCAAAAAAGCATTTTCCTCAATGCTTGAGTAGTTCTGGATGCTTCTGTATAAAATTCTCATCCTCCCATGTGGAATCTTCAGCGGATAAGTTCTTCCACTTGATGAGATACTCTGAAATTGATCAATTTCATAGCTATCGAGTTCTTGTTTCTGTGACTACTTCAGGTTCCAATATTATTTTTCCTTCCTCATCAAGTTCTAGCAATATTGTTTGGACTAGGAGCTTGTCATCTATAACCTTCTTTAAACATGAAACATGGAAAACTGGGTGCACTCAGGAAGCTGCAGGAAGCTCCAATTTGTATGCCATAGTACCAATATTTTGCAACACCTTGTACAGACCATAATACTTTGGTGATAATTTATTATCTTTCTTAGCTTGTTTGAGGGAAATTTTTTATATGGGTGTAGCCATAGGAATACCCAATCACCTATATCAAAACTTATTTCGCTGCGATGTTAATATGTCTGTTGTTTCATTCTATTATGCACCAACGTCAGGTTGTCCTTTAAGAGTTGGAGAACTTGTTGTTGATGCTCGATGTGATGTTCCATTGCTTGAACCTTAGAATTTTCTCTTAAATATGATGTGATGGATGGTGGATGATATCCATAAAGTTCCATAAATGGGGTCATTGTTGCTGCAGTATGGAAGGAAGTGTTATACCACCATTTAGCCAGAGGCAACCATTTGACCCATTGTGTCCATTTATCAGATATAAATAAACAAATATATTTCCAAACATTTGCTTACTATATCAGTTTTCCTATCAGATTGAGGATGATAAGATGAGTTATGAGCTAACCAAGTACCTAGACAAGAAAATAATTTTGTCCAAAAATTTCCAATGAAAATGGGATCTCTGTCGCTTACAATAATCTTTGGGTTTCCATGTAGCTTTTGAATTGTTTCCATAAATGCAGTAGAAATTGTATTGGCTTTAAATGGATGTGATAATGCAAAAATGTGTGCATATTTGGTAAGTTTGTCAACTACCACCATGATGACACTCTTTCCTTCCGACTTGGGTAAACCTATGATAAAATCCATTGAAACCTCCTCCCAATGTTGGCTTGGAATGGATAGAGGTTGTAATAGACCTAGGGTCTTAATTGTTTCAACTTTATTTTGTTGGAAAACCAAACATTCTGCCACCAACTTTTGAATATCTGATTTAAGGCCATCCCAAAAAATTCCTTCTTAACCCTGTGGTAAGTTTTTAAAAATCCTGAGTGCCCTCCTAAGGGAGAAGTGTGCAATTGCATAAGAATCTTTTGTTTGAGTTGGGAATTCTTACATAGGTATAAGCGATATTTGTACCATAATGAATCATTTTTCCATCTAAATGTATTAGATATACTGTGATCTTGTTGTAACTTTTGAATGAGTGCCCACACTTCTTCATCATTCTTCCATTCATCCCTTCCTTCATTTATCCAATCTGGTTGGATAATAGAAATGGTGTACAACAATGCTTCCACATCATCATCCTTTCTTGAGAGTGCATCTGCCACCACATTTTGCTTCCCTTTTTTGTAGATGATTTCAAAGTCATAACCCAACATCTTTGTGACCCACTTTTGTTGCTCTTCAGAGGATAATCTTTGTTCTAAAAAGTATTTAAGGCTATCTGATCCGTTTTTACCTTGAAGTGTCTTCCCATTAGATAGGGTCGCCATTTCTTAAGTGCATGGAGTATTGCCAACATTTCCTTCTCATAAATAGCTTTG